>ML417071.1:4805-65941 GCA_005239525.1 Nicotiana knightiana | reverse complement strand
TGTTTTAAAAATTCTTGGTATAACGTGTTAAGGGATTTGCTTAATAATTTGTGTACATGAGTGTAGTTTGATTGCTCGAGGACGAGTAAATGTTTAAGTGTGGAGTATTGATGCGTGGCTAGAATTCACGGTTTAACATGTTATATGCCTTACATTTTATGTGCGTTAATGATAAAAATACACTTTGTATGTGCATAATGGAGTTTATTTCATGTGTAGGTGCATTGGAGATGGAAACTGAGCTAAATGGATGCAAATACATCAAAAATACGCTTAAGAGTCGAAAAGGAAACACCCGGGCGTTAGCCGGGTGTTTGGCCCCTAAATCCAGGCTGTCCCTGGCGTTAGTGGGGCGTTTGGCCCCTAAAGCCAGGCTGACCCTGGCGTTAAGGGGGCGTTTGGGCCCTAACGCCAGGCCTTCCCTGGCTTTAAGGAGGCGTTTGAGCCCAAACTCCTGGGCCCCGATGTCCAGTCAATTTCTAGTTTTGAAGAGTTTAAGTGTTTCCCGGTTGGAATAGAAGTCTCCTACATGTTTAGGGCTTGTCCTAAACATATAAATAGACCCCAAAACACAACTTGAAGGGGATTCGAAGAGAAGAAGCCATTGAAGAGAAGTAAAACATCGATTTGTACAACTCTTATTCATTACTTTGTAGTTTAATTATGCAAGTTATTTTGGATTTGATTCTTATGAACATGTTTAGCTAATTTATTTAATCTAGGGTTTTGGTGGAACCCGTTGGGGGATGAACTTATTTTGTTATTAATATAGTTCTGATTGGTTGATTAATCTCTATTTGTTCAACTACGTTCTTGTTGTAGTTAATTGAATGGCCATCAATTAGCTGTTCCTATTTATTATGTATCTACTTGAGAGAGAGTGCATATTTAGGTAGTTGTTTGAACAACACCACTCCCAGAGTATAGACGAAAGTCATAACCGAGGGTTTAGAGGTTGGATTAGAGATAACGATACCTCGGGTGCAATCTAAAGTGAACTGTAATGCAATCTAGCTAGCATAACATGAGAGAGTGCGTCTAGTAAATTATCATAATTACTTGAGAGAGGATTATGGTAGATAGAGTGTTCATGATTGATAGAGACAACTAATCAAACTATAAGAAGTATCCGAGAAGGAAGTTCATCGACGGGGGAAACCATAACTTTAGACCTTTATTACAATTGTTTCCACCTTATTGTAGTTAATCTTTAGTTTTAATATTTTCATTCAGTTGTAGTAGTTTAAACAACACCAAGTGACAGTTTAGTATTCTGACAGCTTGCTTGATACGTTAACTCCCTGTGGGATCGACTCTGGGCATAATACCCCGGATTATATTTGCAACGCCCATTTAGTCTTTTATTAGACATAGTTGAGCGTGATCAGAAGCATACACAATTACTTTGCCATGTTGCATCAGGACCCATTCTAACCCGACACCTGAGGCATCCGAATACACGTCATAACCATATGGACCCTCTAGAAGTGCTAGAACTAGCGCTGAAGTCAACCTATTTTTAAGCTCCTTGAAACTCCGCTCGCAAGCCTCCGTCCACTGAAACATAGTTGCTTTCTGCGTCAACTTCGTTAATGGTGCTGAAAGAGAAGAAAAACCCTCTACGAACCTCCGGTAGTATCCTGCTAAGCCTTGAAATCTACGAATCTCTGTCGGAGTGGTAGGTCTAGGCTAGGATTTCACAGCCTCAATCTTCTGAGTGTTTACCTTTATACCTCCATCGGATACAATGTGCCCCAAGAATGCTACCGACTTCAACCAGAACTCACATTTAGTAAACTTAACATACAATTTATTATCATGGAGGGTTTGGAGTACCACTCGCAGGTGGTCCACATGCTCAATCTTTGAACGTGAATAAACCAGAATATCATCAATAAATACTATCACGAACATATCTAAATATGGCAGGAATAGGCTATTCATCAAGTCCATAAATATGGCAGGTGCATTCGTCAACCCGAAGGACATGACAAGGAACTCTCTCCCAAACACTGACCTGGTGGTACCCCGACCTCAAATCTATCTTTTAAAAGCATCTAGGTCCCTGTAACTGATCAAACAAGTCGTTTATCATTGGAAGTGGATACTTATTCTTAATAGTTACCTTGTTCAGTTGCCTATAATCGATACATATCCACAGCGAGCCATCTTTCTTCCGTACAAATAGTACCGGTGCACCCCAAGGTGAGCTACTGGGTCTGATGAAACCTTTCTCCAGTAAATATTTTAACTGCTCCTTCAACTCTGTCAATTCGGCAGGTGCCATTCTATACGGAGGGATGGATATTGGTTGAGTTCCCGGAAGCAAATCGATGCCAAAATCAATCTCTTGCTCTGGAGGAATACCTGGAAGTTCATCTGGGAATACATCAACTACTCTTTTACTACTGGAATAGACTGAAGTGTAGGTATCTCAGCATCTACATCTCTAATTCGCACAATATGATAAATTCACCCTTTTGCGATCATTTTCCTTGCCTTCAGATAGAAAATAAACCTACCTCTGGGTGTCGCTGGATTACCTACCCATTCAAGGACTGGCTCACCCAGAAAATAAAATCTAGCTATCTTTGCTCGACAATTAACTAAGGCATAGTAAGCTGCCAACCAATCCATGCCCATGATAGCATCAAAATCCAACATCTCTAGCTCAACTAGGTCGACTCAGATCTGACAACCTCAAACTGTTACCGTACAACCTCGATAAACCCGTTTAGAAATAATCGATTCTCCGACCGGTGTAGATACCACAAAAGGATCACTTAGTATTTCAGGCACTATAATAAATTTACCCACAACAAATGGGGTAATACACGTTAAAGTAGATCCTGGGTCTATCAAGGCATAAGCATCGTGAGAGAAAATGGTCAACATACCTGTCACAACGTCTGGTAAGGATTCCTAGTCTTGCCGACCCGCTAGCGCATAGCTACGACTCTAGTTACCACCTGAACTGGAACTACTACCTCTGCCTCGACCTTTACCAACCGAAGACTGAGACTCGCGCCCTGAAGGATGCACGGACATAGATGATCCTGATGTTGAATTTGCTGGCTGCGCCATACCCCCAGAATCTCTATTTGAGAAATCTCGCATCATATGCCCCGGATGTCCACATGTATAACAAGCATCGGAACCGGCTCGACATTGGACCATGTTTCCTCTATCGTAGATGGCACACCGCGGCGGAAATGGCCATGTCTTCCCTGAACCTTGCTGTCGCTGCAAACTCGACGCCTGGGAGCTCTCACTTGGTCCTGAATGAGTGCAACGGTCATAACTGTAACCCTGTAACTGAGATAGCGGAGGACTAGGAGGCCGTTCGAAGTACTGGGGCCTATAACTACCCTGAGACTGCTCCTGAGACCTGGAAAATCTCATCCTCTTACGCTGCCCTGACTCAGTCCTCTCCGTACCCTACTGCCGAAGCCTACCCATTTCTATATTCTGGGAAAATGCCTGAATCCGGAAGATATCCATATTATTTTGCAATGCAGCGGTGGCACATGCCTCGGTCAACTCTAGGGCCAGCCCTGCTATAAACCTGTGGATCCTGTCCCGCATAGTAGGAACTATGAATGGTGCATATCTGGCCAATGAGTCAAAATAGAGACTATACTCTCGAACACTCATATTTCCCTGCTTGAGGGCTAGAAACTGATCAAATTGAGCCTGGCGGATCTCCCACGGTAAGTACTGGTCAAGGAAGGCATCTAAAAAATTCTCCCAAATAACTGGAGGTGCATCACGTCCCCTGGACCTTTCCCATCCCTCGTACAAAAGGATGGCTATATCTCGGATTCGAAAAGGTTCTAACTCAACTGCATCTTTCTCTGTGGTATGCATAAATTGAAAGATCCTGTGAAGCTGATCTATGAAATCCTGCGGGTCCTTTCTCTGATCTGTCCCCGTGAACTCTGGGGGACTCAAAGCAATGAACTCTTGGACCCTTGAACTCCCAGACCCCTTAGAAGATCCTACACTAGCGGATGCCCTAGCCTGTTGTTGGGTAGCTAGCAACTGTGTCAACAAATGCACCGTACTCCTAAAGTCCTGATCTGATGGAAGCGGAGGAGGAACTGGATGTGCGGTCTCCCTAGGAATCTCCTCAGGTGGCGGAGGAGCCGGTAATGGCTGGGTAGGGGTCTCTCCCTGGGCCTCAGACTGGGCCCCATCTACTAAGGGTACCTGCTAGTCCCTTCACCTACTGTTGTTTCTCTCATCTGGCTAGCCGTAGTCTTCCTAGTTACCGTCATCTGTGCATGCAAATGCCAACGCGTAAGTTTAACTCAAATTTCCTATAACTAAGTTCTACAACACGATTTAGATTTGAAAGAAGGGTAACCAACTTCTAAATGTCCTATAGTCCCTATAATGTGGTGTACCATACATCTATAAACAAGATCCTACTAGACACGGTTTGTCGACTCCCTAGGACAGAACTGCTCTGATACCACTTTTGTCACGCTCCAAGCCTGGGGGCCAGACCGGCACCCGGTGCCTCATCTATCCTCGCGTACCAACTTGCGACTCAGGAATTCTGGACATATAATGTCATACTTTGGCCAGGGGCCACATTGCAAGACAATTTGTGAAGCAAAATATAAAACTGAATAGAGACTAACTCTGACTAAATGTCAACATAAAGCTGGGCCGGCAAGGCCGTCTTAACTACTATAACTGACAAGCTAACAAAATATACGTTCAGGGCCTACAAGCCTAACATACTGCACTAACTGACATGATATGTCTACAAGCCACTGCTGATGGATGTACTGCGATCGGAACATGGCCCCGACCTTCCCATAACTTATCTACATATATACACAAGATGTACACAAAACTTCTAGACCTGGCAACTCCGAAGGATGGGGAGCTTACCGATAAAGCTAAACTCGGGAAACACCTATTGAGGAGGTCTACCCGTCTGTCTGTTTGAGCCTGCACACATGAAATGCAGCGCCCCCAGAAAGGGACGTTAGTACGAAATATTGTATCGAGTATGTAAGGAAATATACTGAAAGCTGAAACTGAACNTATATATATATATATATATATATATATATATATATATATATAAAACTGATCTACCGTAGTAGGCTCGCTCATAGGCCCTCGGCTATACTAGGCCTTCTATCTCGGCCATGCTGGGCTCGCTCATAGGCGCTTGGTCACAGTAGGCTCAGTATATAACTTACCATCTGATCAGAGGTTGCCCAATAGGGGCATGCCCATCGATTATAGCTCGATGGTAATGAAAATACTATAATACTGTATATATATAGACTCTCTACCCTCTTGACTGGAAAAAGGAAATACTCAATTGAATATGAAGTCCCAATAAGGAGAATATTGTAACTTACAAGACTAGGAAAATATACGTAAATTTCGTAATATGAATTTCTCTTTATGCCTCATTATCAAACTCGTGTAATTACGAGATCATGCCAAAATGAAGGAAGGGCTTAGACTTAATATACTTGGAGTAGGGAAAAATCCATATGATGTTCTTGGAAAATGTTACACCGTGTTCCCTTAGAACCGCAAAATTTTTACGTAGCTAAGATTCTAATAATTCTTGGTGGATTTGTTTGTAGGTGTTTACCTTGAAAATGGTATTACAATTATATTTGATTTTGTGGTTCTAAAAATACATGATATATTCTAATACCGGTTGTTTAGGCAGTAGATGCTAAGTGAGAGGTGAGAAAACGAAATAAAAGTGAAGGATAACAAGATTATGCAAACCGAGCAGCGGAGAGACAGGGTCTCGAGGTCGGTCTGAATGTGTCTCGAGGTCGAGCTCAGGGGCTCGATAATGGTTGGTCGAAAGTGATTCGACAGTTTCGTAGGCCTCTGAGATGACCTCTTTATGATCAATAATGAACAATGAACGAGGAACAATTAATGAACAATAAAATGAAAAATAATAAATCAATGAGACAATTGTAAAGAATGTTTGAGTTAGAAGGAAGATAATGTTCTTAGTCTTGTGTATTGAGTATCATGTGTGTTACAAAGTAACAAGGGTTCTCTTTATATATGAGGGGGAATACCAACATAGTACATGTGTAATTAATGCGAAGAAAGATGGCTGGTATAGCCATTTAATTTCACGGTACGTGCTTGTACTATTTTGTGTATTTTGCCAGCTTTGACCACGTGCCCTTTGGGAATTTTCCGCCTTTCCAAGTTGATCTTCGATTTGCACTGCCTTGAGGTCAAGGGCCTTTGATATGCCCCCTCGATGCCAAAACTCGAGCCTTCGAGCCTTCTGAGCGTCATAATGACCGTAAAATTAGGCTCTCCGATTTTAGCCGTATACAGATAATCGCGTTTCTTAGAATGAAGTGATAAGAAACGGTCTTGACTTTTTGCCTCTTCGACACCCTCATTATGACGTCAGTCCCTTCAGATAATTAAATGATGTGACATAAAATGTTGCGCAGAGGTCGCTGTCAACACAATTCTCGAGAAGCCCACGAACCGTCATAGGTTCGACCTTTTCGCTTCAAGCATGCCCAAAGGGCCTCTATAAATACTCCAATCACTCGCCTTTTCATAATTTTGCATCTTCTTCATCTTATCCATGCCTTTAAATTTTAACTAAGTGCTTTCCGTTCTTAACTTCTTCATGTGTATGTTTTTTAGTCTTCTTACTTCAAAACTTGATTGTTATCACGGCAAAAACTTCCAAAACGGTTCCACAAAAAGAGTGAGCCACTTCTTCATCACGCCCGTCTAAGGGCCAGTCAAAATCTCCTCCTACCATCGAGCAATGCATCCCTGGCCCTTTCGACACTATTTCTGAATTCACAATAGAAAAACCCCTTTCTACACCGGGCCGATGCGAGACCATGTCCCGATACATAAGTATAGTATCGGATATACAGAGGCTAAAACTTGACTGCCACTGGGGGGGGGGGGGGGGGGGGGGAGGCGGCCCTAGTAGAGATACCTACAGCTGACGAAAGCATAGTCATGCATAAGGCTGGCTTTCTCAGTGTATATACATACCCCTTTACCTTAGGCCCCGTCGATTCTTCTTCTCCACCGATTGACCCGGTGATTCTTGATTTTTGTCATCAATACCGAGTGACACTCGGTCAGATTTATCCTTATTTTTGGAGGATCGTATACATGTTTCAACATACTGCCAACATGGTTGAGGGAATGACTTTCACCCTCGACCATCTGATCAGATTGTACAACCCTCGCCTCTTTCGCGGGGGCCTAATTAAACTGCACCGCCGATTCGCCAAGGCATTCCTTGCCTGCATCGACAAGGATAAAGATCGGGGATGGATGAGCTGATTTGTTAGAATCAGAACTTTGGACGTCATCCCGTTGATAGACTGCCGTTCCCGGAGGACTGGAATATGAAACGTAAGTATCCCCATATTGATTATGCTTTACCACCTCTTTTTTCTTTCTATCGGTTCTGAACACTCTTTCTTTCGACTGTGTAGCCAATGTCTGGTTCCCCGGCACGGTCCAGAACCCTCTGAGGTGGATCAGTCTTTTGGACTCTGCCTTTCCATATAACAAACGCGTATGACATGAGATAGCTAAAATAAGGTGGCAGGCAAAGAACCACAGTATACTCTTGTCACTATTGTTTTCTCATTCTTTGTAAGAACTTTTGATGATGATATTTTTTGACATAACACGTTTGTGCAGGCCTTGGTGAAAGCGTGTTGATGAGGCCACCCCCACCTGGTGAGAAAGAGGCCCCAAAGACCGCCAAGGATAAGAAAAGGAAGAAGGAGGCCACGACGGAGTCTCCAAAATCAAAAAGGTTAAAGGCTTGGAAGCCCAGGACCGATGCCACGGTCTTGTCATTGACGGCCGCTGAGAGCCTGCAGGCCGATGAAGAGAGTGATGATGCCTGCCCTTTGGTATAAAGGGAAAAATGAAGCGCTGAGGCTTCGAGAGTTGTTGGGCAGTCATCTGCTGAGTTGGAGGCAGTCGATGCAGACTCGCCGTTTGTAGAGGAGACCCTCGAGGAGGGTTTGGCCGCAGTCCTCGAGACGCTCATCGAACATGGCATAGTCCGTGTTGAGGAGCTCGGAGGGCTTGCTACTAGAGCTTTCTAGGATCGGGAAGAAGTCTCGATAGAGGCTGATGCCGCCGGTGGATTCCACTCGGGCCCGTCATTTTCTCCAGGGGAGATACGAGATGCCCAAGTTAGGGGTGTTCCTGGTTTGGAGACCTCTCGGGGAGAGGATGGTGCATTTAGAGACTATCTCGAGGGGGTAAATGAGGAGACCAATTTTGATTTCCCCGTTGCCCCCGAGGAAGNCCCCTCTCGCGTATTCTTCGACGTATTTGCATCCGTTTAGCCCCGTTTCCATTTCCAATTCACCTACACATAAAATAAACCCTATTAGGCACATATGACGTGTATTTTATCATTAAAGCACATAAAATGCAAGGGATATAATGCTTAAAATCACGAATTCTAGCCACTCATCAGAAGCCGAGAGGCTCTAAAAGCAGGTGACATTCGAGAAGTAATATGCTGTTCTTTGATTTTCTATTCTTGTTTTTCGATTTTCCCTCTGTGTTCTGCAGGTCAAGAAGCTGTATGACCAAGCCTTCTCCAAAATGCAAGTTGATTTGACTCATCGTGGAGAGGAGCTTGAGAAGCTTATGTCAGAGTCGGTCGAGTTGGAGGCCTTATGTGCTCGAAAGGAGGAGGAATTGAACAACCTCCGGGAAAGCTTAGAGAGAGCGCTTCGGGAGAGGGCTGACTTCACCGAGCAGGTATACTGGTACCCACACTTCTATTTTTAGTCGCAATGCTTGGTGCTGATTGACTTGTTTTTTGCTTTTCAGATTAGGAAGAAGGATGCCCTGGTGGAGCGGCTTCGAGAGGAATTTGTGGCCAAGGATGCCAAAATCCTAGAGCTGGATCGGCTGAATGATACCACGGCTTTGGAGAGAGAGGCGCTTCGGGGGAAGCTATCCTCGATTCAAGACCTTCTTCGAGGTGCTCAGGAGGAGGCTGTTGCACTATCTGCGGTCAAGTCTGAGGCCAATGAATATGTCTCCTCATACAAGAGAGATGTTGCTGCTGCAAATGATCGAGCCAGGGAGATATCCGAGAAGGCCGAGCTAAAGCTGGCTCGGGTTGTTGCTTATGCCCACATTCAAGCCAGGAGGCAATCCCTCGAGGAAGTGAGCACTAAGGGCGTCGATCTCTCTGCCGAGATCGAAGAAGCCACGACCCTGGAGGAAGAATTGGAAATGTCGACTACGTCGAACGAGGGCTCTGAAAGCGACTCGGATAGCAGTGAAGGCGAAGAGTAGATTCTCCTGCTATTTTGCTTATTCTCTTTCTGTATATGGGACCCTCGAGGTAACTTTTGTAGAAACATCTTTGTAAATGCATTTTTTGAAATAAAATACCTCGTTGTTACATATCTACAAACTTTGTTCTACAATGCTTGCACAAAAGTTGACTTTCAAGCTTCGACTTTTAGTCCTTCGGAACCCGTACTTGCAATAGAGGACCCCCTCGAGATCGGACGCCTTCTCGAGGTTAGGTCGGCATGGGAACTTCGATCCCTCGAACACTGTGCGACAGTGTCATTTATGTGAGGTGACTGCGAAGTGATCAAGGTGGCCCCACCGGTACACTTCCCCAAACGTTATGAAAACTTTGCCAGAATTAAATGGCTTTCAAAGTAGTTGAATGGACACCGCTTTCTTTATATATATTCTTGCTTCCTCTTCATTCTATGTCTTGCGACTTTGCAAAACTAACTTTCCTCTCAACGTTCTATTTCTTTTCTCATCTTGCGAAACTATTTTCATCTTTTCCTTTTTACCTTTGTTTGAGTAGTTATGGTTGTCGTGCCCGAATCCATTCACCAAGAAGAGGGAAATTCTACCTCTGCTCCTAGCCTGGCCAGTGGTACACCGCGGACGTATAGTGAGTTGACCTTGTACTGTTTTGCTCCGAAGAAAGACTTTGCATTAGAGAAACCCGTTGATGCCCCGGGCCATCGAGAGCATGCTTTGAGGTTTGNGATGTGATGCTGTAGATACCTTCTTGAGAAGAGAACATCATGACTTATGTAGAGGGATTCTTGACCATGTATACGTACCCATTTACATTAGGCCCCCTCGACCGACTTGTGCTCGAATTTTGCAAAAGGTACCGAGTCACCTTGGCTCAGATTCATCCGTCATTTTGGCAGATAGTGCTAATGATGAGGTATTTTACTGAAAAGGCTGAGCTCGAGTTAACCCTCAGCCACCTTATTAGATTATATCGGCCTCGGCATTGTCGAGGCCTGATTGCCTTACGACGCCGGCCCACCAGGCCTTTCATTGCCAGCGATGATGAGGACTGAAAGAGAGGATGGATGAGTCGGTTTGTCGTGAGGACCGTCGATATCATTCAAGCAGAGTTCCTGCCATTTCCCAAAAAATGGAACTTCAAACGTAAGTGCCATGTCGTACCTTAGTGTCTTTTGTTCTTATCTATTTATAAGAGTGTTTCTTTTTCTCTAGGGGAGGTCCTCGATCTTGCGGACTTGACTCAGAGGCTGGTAGCTTCCTCAACATATGACGAACGCAAGTGGTGTGATCTGTCGAAGGGAAGACGGGAAGCAAAGCACCACGGTATGAGCCGTGTGGTTGCCTTTTTGATGAATGTTTCCATTTGTGTGTACTAACTCTGCCACCGCAAGTGTTGGTGGGTTTCCCGAAATAAGGTCGTGCCCCTTCGAGGAGAGGGAAGGCCCGAGGGAGGACAATAAGCGAAAAAGATCCTCTACAGATGAGGACATTCTCGATGAGGCGGGGCCTTCTCGGAGACATAAAGGAGAGGCCGTCATTGAGGAGAGCTTTATATACGTCGGTCATTTTGCAGACATTAGCTCTCCTCGGGAGGATGATTCTTTGTCTACGGCTCAAGCTGGGGGCCCTTCCGAGGTTGCCGATTCTGCCAGGCCTGAGACCTCTAATTTCTAAGAAGAGGTTCCTCGAGAGAGAAAGAGAAAGATCCCTCTACCATCGTCTGCTTCTGCTCTCAAAGGTACTTCGAGGGACGCTCGGGACCAAGGGCCGTCCAGACAAAGTGAGGTTTCGAGTGGGCATGCCCCTATTGAGAGCGGTTCAACTAGGGCCGATGGGGAAAGGCCAGTAGATGCATGTTCAACTTTTGGGGAGGCTCAACGGATCTGTTCCGAGGTGAGTTTTGATCGGCCTTGTTGGATTTTTAACTATGAATCTTCATTCTTTGAACTGAAGTTTCTCTTCTGTAGGTTCCTGACAAACTCAAGTTCGAGCTGCTTTGCTGTGAGACCAGGTTGGGGGAAGCTTTTGGTAAGGAAAAATCTATCAAGCTTCTTTTCCATAAGAAGACAAAAGAGTTGATACATCTTCGGGCAGAGATGCATCGGAGTCGGAACTATGACGGCAATCTCGTGCGTCAGGTAACCCTTACCCTGAAGGAGTACGTGCTTCCTTTCTCGCTTTTGGGAACTAATGATTTGGTACTAATGCTTTGGTGCTTCAGTTGCAGGGAAAGACAGAAGTGTTAGAGCGCCTTTGGGGAGAAGCGGGCAAGTTAATTTCGAATACCAAGCATTGAAGGCACAGATAGGCGTACATGTTGCGGCCCAAAGGAATGCTTTAGCCAAGGCTGTTGCCCTCGAGATACAACTTCGTAATGCCCGAGAAGATAGCTCAATTCAAATGAGCAGGATTGCCAAGCTCTAGACTATTTTTTAAATCTAAAGGCCGAGGTCGTAGATGCCCGGGCTGAAGCTGAAGAAGTTCGGGCAAATGCCGATAAGAAGGTGGCCGTTTATTTGTAAGATGTTGTCGATGCTCGGGCTGAGCTGAGGGGAGATTTTTACAGAGATAGGAGGGGCAATGAGTATGCTCGATGTAGGCCTCGGAGGGAGACGCTCGAAGAGATTCATGCTAGGGTCTTAAATCTCTTGGAAGAGATAAAGCAGGCCTATGCCTGGTATTTGAAGGCTTCCGAGGGAGCTGATCCCTAGAGTAGATTAGGTTTTCCTTCTTTGTTCTTTGTAAAAACTCCTGTGGGAGCGTTGTAAACGCATATTTGTAATGCACATACATATATGAAAGATTCTTTATTTATTCTGATTTTCTTGTCGGTAATTAGCCCGATGCATTGGACTTCGAGATGAAACCCTTGGGGTTATAAATAGGCCCTGAGGTTTTTTAGGCTGGCCCATGGGCTCTTACGCATCTGGGTCGGTACGACCTTTAGTGTGGCTGGCGACTCAGGCTCTTACGCGTTTGGCCCTTAGGGGATTTAGTTAACCATTTCGTGCTCAGTTTCCGAGTCGGATTCGACTCGAGCTCATCGACCCTTAGGTTTTTAAATTGGCCCTGAGGCGTTTTGGGTCATTACGACCTGTAGCTGGCGACTTGGGCTCTTATGCATTTGGCCCTCAAGTGCTTTAGTTAACCATTTCGGGCTCAGTATCCGAGTTGAATTCGACTCGAGCTCATTGGCCCTTAGGTTTTTATATCGGCCTTGAGGCATTTTGGGCCGGTACGACCTCTAAGTGGCGACTTAGGATCTTACGTGTTAGGTCGGTATGAGCTTCCGTGTCGTTGGCAACTAGGGCTCTTACGCATTAGGTCGGTACGACCTTTAGTGTAGCTGGTGACTTGGGCTCTTACGCTTTAGGTCGGTACGACCCCTAACCGGTTCTTTTCGAAGTTCTTTCAAAGTAATTGGAGGCCTGTGATTTTATGGCGATGGTCGGACATCTCTGGGTCGCGTTAGTTTGGCCAGAGCCTTATGACGGTGGACATTGTATTTGGCCATAGCCTTTTAGTCCCCAAGTGAGATAGCCTCGTAGTCTATATCGAGGGTATGCCTTTATAGGGGTCTTAAGAGTTCGATATATAGCCTTGACTTTATATCGAGATTATGCCTTTTTAAGGTCTTATGAGTCAGTACATGCCTTTCTTGAGGTCTTATAGTTTTGATGTTGCCTCATGGAGGGCTTATGAGTTTTAAGTTGCCAGCCCTAAGGTCTTATGGCTAAGAGCCGACAATCGAGGATAGTCCCCGAGTCGGAGTTGATATTGCCTCATAGAGGGCTTATGTTGTTGATGTTGCCTCGTGGAGGGATTATGAGTTCGAAGTTGCCGACCCTGAGGTCTTACGGCTTCGAGTTAGACAACTTGATGAGCCGACAGTAGAGGACAGTCCCCGAGTCGGAGTTGATATTTACTCATGGAGGGCTTATGTGCTTGAAGTTGCCGGCCCTGAGGTCTTATGGCTTCGAGTTTTTGGTGACTCGATGGGGTGACTATCGAGGACAGTTCCCGAGTGTCGGTAGATTTTGGGCCCTGAGGCCGCTTCTTGTAAAAATAGCAAACTTTTCTAACGGATGAAGTTTTTGATGATAAAATATTCTTCTCCAATTACTTGGTACAAGTATACATGTTTTTACCATCGAAGGTTCGATTTTTCTATGTGGAAACGGTTCATTCGAACGTTTGGTCCAATACATCATTCTCCTATCGAGACCCTTTTTGGCATATTTTAGTGATCTCCCAGGGGGATGCCCCCCAGTATTTGAGGTTGATCAGAGAGAAGCCTTGAATACTTAGTGAGTTCTCCTCAGGTAGCATATGGGTATTGCCTCGTTAAAAACCTCGTCGTTAAAACCCATTTGGGATAAAATCCGACGTGAGGGAAAAAGAGCGCAACGCATGCTTTAAAACCTAAAACATTCGAGCTGGAGGGTGCTCTGATTCTTTTCAATCGAACACCTGCACATAGGTTAGTGTAAACGTGAAGTAAAGAGGGAGAGGATTGTACCTTAATCGTGGTGGCGTTCAAGCCTCGATATGCTTTAGTGACTCGTTCCAAGGACGCGACACAGTCTTTTAATTGAGGATGCAGTTTGTGATTGCTTACTCGGCTACTTGCTTGTTTTTTGGCTCCTTCGATGTAGAAGGTGCTGGCGTCGGTGCCACGTCGTGCACTGCGAACATTTCTTTTACCGCGTGTTGTTCCCCATACACCGTTTTTATTCCATCCTTCGTGGGGAACTTCATTATTTGATGAAGGGTTGCCGGTACCGCCCTTATACTGTGAATCTATGGCCTTCCGAGCAATGCGTTGTATCTCATATCGCCTTCAATGACATGAAACTTGGTGTTTTGGTTTGTACCGGCCACACTGACTGGGAGGGTGATTTCCCCTTTTGTTGTTTCACTCGCCATGTTGAATCCGTTGAGGACACGGGAGGCGGGCACGATCTGGTTGAGCAAATCGAGTTGCTCTACCACCCTCGACATAATTATGTTGGCCGAGCTACTTGGATCCACGAGCACACATTTAATTTGAAATTTATTCAAAAGAAAAGAAATTACCAATGCATCATTGTGAGGTTGAGACAAGGTCTTGACGTCCTCTTCGCTGAATGAAAGGGAATCTTCAGGTATGTAGCTCCGAGTTCGCTCTTCCTTGGTGATGGATACTTTTGTTCGTTTGAAAATGGGTCCTTGGGGGACGTCGAATTCTCCAATAATCATTTGGATGACGTGATGTGGTTCTTCTATTTCATTTTTCTTGTTTGCCTTTCTTTCCCGGAATTGGTTTTTAGCTCGGTCACTGAGGAACTCTCGAAGGTGCCCTTTGCTAATCATGGCAAATGAATCTATCGAGTTCGGGGGCAGGTTATGGTACCACATCATGGCCCCTTTGGATAGTGTTTCTCCGAATGTTTTCAACATAACCAATTCAATCTCGTCATCTCTTAGGTCGTTCCCTTTCACAGCACAAGTGTAGGCTGTGATGTGCTTGTTGGAGTCTGAGGTCCCGTTGTATTTCTGGAGATCGGACATTCTTAATTTCTTTGGGATGGGCTTCGGAGCCGCACTTGATGGGAATGGATTTTGCACGAAATTCTTTGAATCTACTCCCTTAAGAATCGGCGGTGCGCCTGGGATCTCATTGACCCTCGAGTTATAGGTCTCCACCTTTTTGTCGTTGTCTTATATCTTCTTTTTGCCTGATTCAACCCTCTTTGTGAGGTCCTCGAGCATCTTCATAATAGCGGGGTCGGCTGTTAACACATTGTTTCTTGACCTCTCCGGTGCCTGTTCACCTCGGGAAGCCGTTTCCGGTGGCGCTGTGCTTGGAGTTTTTTGATGGCTTTGTAGCTGAGCAATAGCCAGCTGTTGTGCTTGCAACATCTCAAAAATGACGTGAAGGCTAACTTCTCTTTCCCTTTGATCAGGGGCTCTCTATGCTTCACGCCGGTCTCCCTCGCGCACACCTCCGTCTGTATGAGAGGTTACATCGACATGTTGAGCGTTGCGCGAGCCTTCATCGATGGGGATTTGCACTAGTGCCCCTTCAGGGTTTTGTGGTGGTACACCGGTACTGAAGTAGTTGCGCCGTTCTCCCCATGATCCTCAGGGCCGTTGTTTTCATGTGCATTCACTGAGTTAGACATCTTCTGACCTGAAATTGATGATTCTTGGACAAGAAAAAGTGTAAAGAATAACTTGTGTTTTTAGAAAACCAGCACTAAAACAATCACTATTATTTTTAGCCCCACAGTGGGCACCAAACTGTTACCTTGAAAATGGTAATTATAATTATATTTAATTTTATGGTTCTAAAAATACGTGATATATTCTAATACCGCTTGTTTAGGCAGTAGATGCTAAGTGAGAAGTGAGAAAAAGAAATAAAAGCAACAAGATTATGCAAACCGAGCAGCGGAGAGACAGGGTCTCGAGGTCGGTCTGAATGTGTCTCGAGGTCGACCTCAGGGGATCGATATTGGGCGGTCGAAAGTGATTCGACACTGTCGTAGGCGAAGCGGCCTCTTTATGATCAATAATGAGCAATGAATGAGTAACAATTAATGAACAATAAAATGAAAGATAATAAATCAATGAGACAATTGTAAAGAATGTTTGAGTTTGAAGGCAGAGAATATTCTTAGTCTTGTGTATTGAGTATTATGTGTATTACAAAGTGACAAGGGTCCCCTTTATATATTAGGGGGAATCCCAACATAGTACATGTGTAATTAATGCAAAGAGAGGTGGCTGGTACATCCATTTAATGCCACGATACGAGCTTGTACTATTTTGCGCATTTTGCCAGCTTTAATCACGTGCCCTTTGAGAATTTCCTGCCTTTCCACGTTGATCTTCGATTTTCACTGTCTCGAGGTCTAGGGCCTTCGATATGCCCCCTCAATGACAAAACTCGAGCTTTCTGAGCGTTGTAATGACCATAAAATCGGGCTCTCCGAGTTTAGCCATATACAGTAGGAATTGGTTGCAAGAAGTCACGTTGTAGTTTTTTTTTTGTAGGATTGTGTATGGATTTGCAAGAAATCATATTGCTAATGTGTAAAACTTCACATCTGATTGTGATATGGTTTGTATTGGAAGTCTTAAAATTGAGGTGTCTTGACATTAATGTATTAGGTTGCCACCTAATAAGAAATGACTAAGAGTCATTTGACTAGATGTGGCTTGCTTCCACGTGGGGGTGGGGTGGGGTGGAAGTTTTAATCTTTATCCAACTTATTAGTTAATTGGGTAATATTCCGCTACCCGGTAATTAACCAATTACCCGCATAATTATGAATTGTCTCAAATTACTTAAAATCCTGCTCATTTTTAATATACCTTATACATTATACTATCACGGTCATATGGTACCTTGTATGGTACTAGTCCATAAATATCGGGTATTATAGCTCAGACCGTATTTTATCCGAAATCGACAACCTTCAACGAAACTCGTTTTCTTTAATTTGTGTACCCTTTATCCTTCATGGCACTTACTTATCGCTTGTTATAAATAGTGTAAATATGCTAACCTCAAGATAATCTCATCCCCGAGTCTGTGTCAATTAACTGAAGATGAAACTTTAACGTACGAGAAGTGCGAGATGTAACACAAAGTATGTCATCTGTGTCCAGATGCCATCGATCCACTCCTTTAGCCAGGGACAACATTTGGAAACCGGGCAACAGCTGCACAATCACAAGTATGAATGAGAAGAAAGAAAATGAAGAAAAAATTGACTCTTAAGGAGAGACTACACTTACGAGATGCATTCCACTTCTCTGGGAATGGCATGGACTGGGGACGGATCAAGTCTTCGGTCTTCACCCGAACAAAGCATTCCTGCCAGCCCCGGTCTCAGTCTTCACCAATGCTCGAAAAGGGGCCTTGCTGGCCCGGCGAGTAAGCTTGATTAGTCCCCCTCAGAAAATTTAGGGACTGCATAAGTGGAGTAGATGATCGATGGTGAACCGACGATACTCAACCTTATTCACGAAGTAACGAAGGAGGATCACGATCCTCCATAGAGATAGGTGGATTTTCCAGAGACACACCTCGTACCTCTTGCAAAAGTCCAAAACAACCAGGTCCACTGGGCCTAGTGTGAAAGGGTAAGTGTAAACACTTAAGTACCCCTCTACTTGGGTAGTAATGACATCCTCGGACACGAGGACTACTACGTCCTTACCTTCCCAATTATAGTCCTTTCAGACCACGGGAAGGTTGTCTTCAGTCACGGAAGATATGTACCTTGATGCTCCTTCATCTCGATCATGTTTACGTGAGAGCTTCTCGACCTTAAAGTCATCTACAATTGAGAATCCCCGGGGAGTAAACATTTATAAGGGAGGCTCGGGGGCCGGTTTGTCGGAAGCCACCTCGGGAGCAGTCGTTTTGGGAATAAAAGCTATTTTTGTTGTAGTGAACTACTTCAGGAGTAGCCGCCTCATTATTGGCGGACGGTTGGGAAGATGAAGAGGCAACTTGTTGAGGGATAGATTTAGATCTTGTAGCCATTGTTGCCTGGAGAAGTTTGAAAATTTAAAGAAAGATACAAAGGTTTGAAAGAACGATTTTGAAGGATGAAGAACATAGTATGAAAAGATTTGAAGGAAATCTGGATAAAACCTAAGAACAACTATGAGAAACTGAATATTAAGGATGAAGATATGAAGGTTGATAATAGCTAAGGAATTCCAAGGCAGAAGCTTGTTAGGAAAGTAAGAAAGGAACAGGGGATGGAAGCTTTTATAAGGAAGTGGGAGACGCTTCGTATTCGGAGGCAACCAGCCGATGATTGACACGTGTCCAAAGTCAGAACGACGCGACTGATGGGCCGTTTCGACTTCTTCATCGTAACGTATGGAGTAAGGAACTGGAGAACATCTATTGTTTCCCATTATTTCGCTAAACCTACTCTATGAGAAACGAGGGGACTATCTGTATATGAGTAAAACCGGGCTAATGAGCACCCCAATCTTCCGGTGAGGCAAGCGAAGCAAGGACATGACTGCAAGGAAGTGGAATCGAAGCCAGAAGCTTCTCGTATCATGGCTCGAACAGAACACCTGCCCTTGGAAACATCGAGAACACACCCCCGGGTCCGGTTCGAGTTCCAAGACCTTGGAGAACATTACCAAACGATCGCGCACGATTAACAAAGGTCTATGATATCCGCGTCAAACGGGATATCACGACATGAATCTCAGCCCGTATCGGCAACCGATCAGTGATTAGTTAAAAGGAATATTTTTACCTTTCTTAGAATCGTACTTAGGATAAAACTCTCCTACTATATAAAGGGGAAGCTGATTATTCAATAGGGAAACTGTAACACGCATGCCAAGACAATATACATCTATTTTTATCTGTTTGTAAAAGTTATTATTTTGGTTCATAAGTTCTTCATAAGCATTGGTTCGGAATCGAAGGTGAGCTTCTTGTTAAGCCTTTAACTGAGCTCGGGCTCACTATCATTACTAGGTTTGGAAGTTTGTTATGTTCTTTATTTGCTTATCTTACGTCATTAATCACTTGTATTGAATTAGTCTACATATCTTTAAAATCGCGTATAAATTCAATTATTATCTATTTTTTTTAAGGATAAACAGTGTTGAAGGCTGAGGAAACCAACGATGTTTACGAAATTAGTCTAGAATATACTTTGCCCGGCAAAAAAGAATTGCGCCCCTTTGTTATTTTAGTAACATAAAAAAGTGGGCATATATATAAATGTTTAAAGAAAAAAAGAAAAAGGGAAAAGAAAGAAAGAAGAAAACTCGCTATTTTGAATTTTTTTCAAATAAAGTGTACTTTAGTTATAGACTTTTTTTGTTTAACCACCTGATATTCGTATTCAATTAATTTAGAATTGTGCATGTAGTGGCTATTTAGGGGAGAAATGCTCCCTGGTCGATTCGAAGACGTCTGGTTCAGACAGGAAAGATCTTAGGAGAGCTAGCTAAGAAGTTGAGTTTTGTCTAATCTTAGGAGAGCTAGCTAAGAAAATCTAGTATATGGAAAGATACACATCTAAGGGATAAAAATACATTAATTTGAGAAAATTGTTCTGATGAATAAGAATTTTTTCAAGACCGTTGACTGAATTCTACCAGAAAGAGGAAAAGAACAAGAAGTAGTTTCTTGGTGCTACTCCATTTGCCAAGTTACAGTAAAATGTTTGTTGAAAAAGTTGAGATTAGGCCAATGACAATCTAGTTTCAAAATCTCTCAGAAAGTGAGTCAAAGGAAGCATAATTCTAACTTATTCTGTAAAAAAAATAAAGAAGAAGTAAAAGTCCTAAAAGAAATAAATTAATAGTATTAGTTATGTCATTTTCATGTAATACTTGGGAGGAGTCATTTCAATATTGACTATTTTTAGAAGAGCTTCGAGGAATTTTCTTGGTGAAAATTGAAAAGATCTTACATTTAAAATACCAAAGTTTAACCTGTTTTCAAACTCAAATCTATGCTCATATATCTGTTTCATATTCATGTTCTGGACTAACCTTTGTCAGCATCCACAGTATTTCAGGCCATGCACATATTGTTTGGAGGAAGAATATACATACCTATTCTCTTAAATTTCTATTGGATAAAAAGATGAACAATATTGAGAAAGCTTGTGGGTCCATAGATGGATCTGGCACAAGCGCAATAAACTAGCCGAACACCAAAGGGGCGCATATATCCTTTCGACGGGAGGTTCAACTGAACACAAAATTTTCGAGACTTACGGTAAATTTATATGTAAAAAATTACTAAAATCTTAATATATATTTAAACTCATACTTTTAAACATTAAATAAATTTAATGCTAAAGATCTAAAAAGATGAACTCATTAAATATAAATCTTGGATCTGCTTCAATCATGTAAAATGATTTGATCTGTACACTTCTAACAAGGTTTTGAGTTCGAGTAATACGAATGAAAAAAATCTAGTATATATGAAATATTTTCTCCTTTGATGTACCTTACACGAAATAAATTCGATTTAGTTAGCGCCCTAATACGAATATCGAATAAAAAATAAGGAAACAAATGAACAAGCCGACCCCACCATTACTGCCGAGTGCCGACGCGGTCGGCATCTACAACTAAGCTATCATGTGGCTTCACATATACTGCGTGATTATCTACACGTACTTCACTTATTTTTATACTGCTTAAAAGTTCCAACAATGAATCCACAACTTATACGTCGTGAGTTATGAATTATAATAGTAAATTATGAATTATAATAGTAAATTATGAAATACATTTTTTTTTGGCAAGTTGGATAATTAATAACACAAATACGCAAAGATTTGAGGTGACTATTTATATTTGTCTTTTTACCTTATATACTCCATAAGATTTGAGGGATAAGCCGTCAGTTTCTACTGAATTTGCGACTTTCACCGTAAGTTTGTACTGGTTAAAGTTATCTTAGACGACTCTAATATTTCAAAATCAGTGGATATATAGTACCAAACGCATTCACAGGATAGAGGCGGACCTGTGTTTGGAGTAGAGAGGTCACTGGACCTCGTTAACTTAGGCAAAAATTCTTGATATATATGTACATATGTTGAAAACGATCATATATTTTACTTGGAAGCCTTAAGATCAAAAGTCAAATGGAGGTACTAGTTGAGCAGTCCGCTCATGTGTCCCCGACATTTTAAATCCTCGATCCGTCTCTGACCGCATGATTTCTTTTGATAGGGTTTGGAATAATCAGTATAAACATATAATTGAGGTTTCCATTATGTAAATAGATTTTATAAGCTGAATACAATGGATGCGGTCTGATCTACTGTTATATATACACATTATACACGTACACAGTGCTAATTAATGAGGGTTTCTTTAATAAACATTTCTGATGTTACATTTAGTTCAAACCACAGTTGACATAGAACAAGGAACAAGTGTATTATATACGTAATTACTATCCCAGAAAAAGAAAATAACACCTAATTACTACCAACATGTACTTTTTTCTCTTTTCTTTATTATCAACATGTATTTCACTATGTCGACATCATCTTACTACAAACTACGTTTAAAAAATAAAAGAAATGCGTGTTTTATGCCAACAATGTTTTTGAAACCTTTTTTCAGCTTTGGTTAGAGATCTTGTATATTAGTCTATTGGAAAATCTGAAATTTTAATAAAGTTACGTTTTATTTTTAGAAAATGCATAATTTTTTTGAAGACAAATTATTTATATTGATATGCATCAGACGTAGTTCTGAATAAAGTGAAATACGCTTAACTGAGCATAGTACTAGTTTAACATTGGAACATATGTAGTCCATTGATTGGTTAAAGCTATACCATTATTTCACACCTTTTGAAAGTGATCAATAATATTTAACTGAAACGAAAGTCTAATTGGCCAACTTAGTGTAAACAATACCTGGAAAAAGATGTTAGCGTGAGCATATATAAAAAGAAGTTTTGACTAGAATATGTTTACATGTCTCTCTAACATTTGACACTGTACTATAGTATACCAAATTAAATTTCATTTTCTTTCCATTGAAAAAATGGCTCAAAACGATGAAGGAAGTAGTAGCAAGGAACAAGATCGTTTGTTGCCTATAGCCAACGTTGGTCGTATAATGAAACAAATATTACCACCAAATGCAAAAATCTCAAAAGAAGCAAAAGAAACAATGCAAGAATGTGTATCTGAGTTCATCGGATTTGTGACCGGTGAAGCATCGGAGAAGTGCCGGAAAGAACGCCGGAAAACGGTTAACGGCGACGACGTTTGTTGGGGTTTGGGAACTCTAGGGTTTGATTATTATGGTGGTGCAATGAAGAGGTATTTGCATAGATATAGAGAGAGTGAAAATGAGAAAGTAAATCAAGAAATGAGAAAGTAAATCAAGAAAGAGTTGACAATAATAGTGAAGAATTGGAAGAACGTCCAATAGGAGGATCTCAACCAAGAAACTATAATCTCGATTAATTAGGGTTAAAATTAATTAATTCTCTCATATTTTTGTTTCTCTTGATTTTAATTCTCCTTTTTTTATTATTGTTTCTTCCATAATTTCTAATTACAAAGGTTTGTATTTTTTCAAATGGAATCGTGTTGAATTAAAACATTCATTTCATAGTCAAGTTGATTGAATGATTTCTCTATAAGAATTAAAGTTTTACCTTCTTCCTTTTTTTTTTTTGGGGTATGGATTCACTTGATATTATACTGCAGGTTTGAATTAAGCACCTGCGGTTCTATGAATTGAAGCAGATCAGGTAAGCAGAAACAGTACTAGATTAAAGCAGTATTAATTTCTATATATATATATATTTTTTTTTTTTTGTTCTCGAATCGATTTGTTTCCTTAGAAATTTGCAACTTTATGATTGTGTTTGATATGGAAAAAAAAAAATTCAAAAAATATTTTCAGCAAAATACTTTTTAGAAGATATTTCGTCACACTATTCAACAATCAATAAAAGTTAAAAATTATTTCAAATGAACTATTGGAGAAAAACATAAGTGGGGAAAGTCATTTTACCTCTTTTGATGGAAAATATTTTTCAAGAAAGTGTATATTTTTCTGTTTGGTTGTCGGAAAATGACTTGTTTTCTGAAAAATATTTTTAGAAAAATGTTTTCCATGGTACCAAATAATCCACCCTATGTACATAGGCTATATACTACTAATTTGGAAAAATAAACAAGATCATATGGTTCATGCCATTGGCTAGAAGAGTTGATGAGTACTGATTGGTCCTTAACTTAGGCTAGCTTTCCCTTTCTTTAGGGTTTGTTTGGTTTGAAGTGGGAAATAGGAAAGGAAAAATGGAACAGAAGATGCTGATCTAGAGAAAAAATTACTACTACTATATATATGTGTTTACATCTTATTCACTGTTTCTATTCTCGTTCCTTTCATTCCAGTCCTAATTAATTACAACCCTAATTCCCCCAATGAGTACATACAATATACATTGAAACAAAAATCAAAAGATTGGTCCAGAAATTTCGAAAGGTGATTGTCCAAAATTGCGTCAAATAATCCTCCAAAAATTAATTTCATCTATACAAAATAGTTGAAGAAATTAAATGGACTTGGATAACATTAGATTTAGATAATGATCAAAGGAGATATAAATATTAATTTAGTTAAATGAATTGTATGGACCCCTTGTTAGTGACTCAGATACTAATAGGAGAATTTCTAAATCAACATTTAAGGTGAGCTTTGAATAGATTCAAAGAACAGAAAATACAAGTTGATATATATATATATATATATGAGACGAGTTACTTTCGTAGTTATTAGTCTTCTTTCCTTTGCTTTCTATTCCTTTTAGAAGTTAATGGACGAGAATGATTTCATTGTTGTTTTTTCTTGGTAGGTAACATCGGCATACATTGTATCTCATCGTTTCTAGACTCTATCCACTCTAGATCCTACTCGTAGGATCGTCATACCGGATATTTTGTTATTGTTTTATTGTTCTTTTCGGGTGTAGACAAAATATTCTAAGTATTGATCAGGAAGTAAAAACCAACTGTTGTCCTACACATGAAATTAGATGTATAAAGCCGCTAGGCTGCAATTCTGTCATGAAATTATACTCGGTACAAATTCAAAATTTAGATGATGTGAATACTGAATTGAGAATATATTCTAAAATGTGAATACTGAATTGAGAATATATTCTAAAATGTACACCACCTTACTCTATTTATACTTAGTTGTGCCACATGTATATGAAGTCGAATAAAAAAGAACTAGATTATGCCTAACCTGCAAAATTTATATGGTTGAGTTTGTCACTAATATAATTATACTTTGAGTAAGTTTTTCATTAAACAAAAGCATACTGTTCAGTGAAACTTAAATGGAAGGATTAGGATATGCAGAAAGTTCCTGCTTCGTTTCCTAAGGTACTGTTCAGTAAAACTTAAGTGATGTTTAATTACCTAAAAATGGGAGTCTTAGAGCAACGGTAAAATTTTCCTCTTGTGACCTATAAGTTATGGGTTCGAGTCGTGGAATCAGTCATTGATGCTTGCATTAAGGGAGGCTGCCTACATCACATCTCCTTGGGTGCGGTCTTCCTCGGATCCTGATGAACACAAAATATTTCGTGCACCTGACATTTTTTTCTGTTTTTAATGAATACTACGTAATAAGTCGGAACTATTTGATAAAACCAATCATAAAAGAGAAAACGGTTACCACATATATTTAGTTATTCAATGGAGAATGACTTCTACTGTTTTTCATTGAGAACTGTTTTTGAAATGCACCAATATTGATTATTGTAAGAGTAAGATATCACATTGTAGCAAACAGAATTATTCTATGTGCCCCGTTACTAATTAAACATAGGAAACATCGTACCCAATACAAAACATGTCCCAATGTTTGCAGACATGGAAAATACAAATACTTTAATTTTGTCGAAACCCTTGTGTTGGTAAACCAAGAAAGGAGGAACCAGTGGCTAAGTCAGAAAATTCAATAAGAATGTTCAAATTTTGAATGCTCTTTGTCAGTGAGCTATGCAAGGGTGTTCAAAGTCTATTTTTACTTTATAACAAACAATATCGTATACATAATATAATTTTTCGACGAAGGGTGGTCAGTTGATCACCCTTGGACCAACATAGCTTCGCCCCCGGGAGGAACATGAACTTCTAACTTCATGTGGTTTGTTGGTTTTGAGGCTTTTCGTTTCTATATAGTTTTGTTCATGAAATTACCTTTTAGCAAATTAGTCTTGTATATTGTAACTGGTTTTATGTACTGGAATTATGTCATCTTATTTTCTTCCACTCATACGTATTTTCCCATGATAATTACGGAAATTACAATGATAAAGCTATAGAAAAGTAAAAAATGTACTGTCAAAAAGCTATTCCGCTGCCGGGGTTTGAACCCGGATTCCTTTAAATATTGGAATTGCCAGTGCTACAGCGGATTTGATATGCTGTAAGATTGGAACAAATTTAATTAAATGGACACATAAGTTACATGTAACCTTTATTTTTCCTCTCAAATTAGAGTATTTAGCAAACTTAGAAAAGTATCTATAGTGTATAACACTATTTTTCTCTTCTCTTTTTCTTTCTTTAATTTTCCATCTTCTCCCCCTGAAATTTCTCACTTATTTTTATTACATGTTTTCCGAGTGAGGACCTAAATAAATGATATTTGAACACCTAAATACATGATATAATTTTCCTATTATACACTTCTAGCTCAAACACCGAAAAAATTTGTGTGTTCTCAAGCGCTTATTACGGGGATAAGTTAACCATTTAAAATATGCCACATTGTTTAATTATTATACACATAAGATAAAAGCATTTGCTACAACAAACAAAAACAAGACAAATCAGTTAAAAAAGATCTCAATCAATTAAAGTAAATTCTCGCTCCTTTAAACGAAAGACGTTCAGCTACGTTAGAGAAAGAAAACCAAGAGCCATCCTCCTCCTCCCCCCTCCCCACCCCCCCAACGAGTGTCTAATGGAAATGTTTTATCAGGTGTTTAGGTGCTTAATTGAAATATGTTTTAGTTCTAATGTCTAAATAAAATATACTGAGAAATTTAAGGATGACCGATGTATTCCGACCATGATATAATTTAACCGGTTGTATGTACTGGGATTATGTCATCTTATTTTCTTCCGCTCATTACGTACTGTATTGGTGAAAAATAGATCTGCCACACGAGTCTATTAAATAGCGACACGTGTTAGCAAAGTTATGAGAAAACTAAACAATGACATGTAAAGGTGATATGTGAAACACCTTCAGGATCGAATATACTCGTACCGTGCCTGTTAGTTTCGGAATTGATCATCACATAATAGCCCCAGATCATGTACGGGAGAATTGTTCGTAATTATAAATGAGGAAAGAATCAAGTAACCCCGGATTATATGGGATTTATCATCATTACTCCATCAGTTACAAATCAATTATGTAACGGACAATAAATGCAATAAATGATTGTAATGGTCTGAACAAGGCAATCAATTATGAGATTGACTTAACGGGTACGGGATTGACTATACAGGCATGAGATTGACTCAACAAGCACGAGATTGACTCAACAGGCACGGGATTGACTCATCAGTTACGAAATTAACTCATCATTTATGGAGTTAACTCGTCATTTACAAAATTAACTCATCAGTTACGGAATTTCAGCATTTACAGGGCTATTACAAGTCTTCCAAAGGTAACAGATTGATTGAGTAAATGCTCATAATGGACCCATAATTTAAGAAGAATGGTTACTTAGATTTATCCCTATAAATAGACACACTTTTATCACAATTAAGACAATCTAATTTTCTTCTCTACAATTCTATACATTGTAATTCATAGCATCTTGCTCCCAAGTTAGCCATAGTTCGGCCCTTCAAGCTATGTTCGGTTCATCATCCTATCAAGGATCATTCAGTAAGAATTATTTATTCTCTGCTTTATATTTATTATATTATCTGTCAAGAATTTATTTTTCACTTTTCTATCATGTTGTATTAACTAAAATTTATATCTTTCAGATCGAATCGGTTGCTTGTGGCCCGTCATAAAAAAATTATTACTTTGACCTTAAATCATTTTTTGGGTTAAACAGTTTGGTTCCGTTACAGGGAACTCAAGCAAATTTACTATTCATCTAAAAATATTAACATTTTTTGTTAATATTCATTTGTTTTCAGTTTAAACCTTTATCGTGGGCAAAATTTGTCAATCAACATAGTTGAGGACAACTACCATAATAAATGAAAATGAAATAATAGCCATGATAATGACAAGTAAGTAACAAGCAGATAAAAATGGAGAATGTACATCGGTATATTGGTACCGCAACTATTAGTACTGGAATAGATTAAAACGAATATGCGCCAAACAGTACCGAAACATGAGGTTCAGATATATCAGGTAATTTTAATTTGCAAAATTTAGTTCTAACTTTACAGAAACAGATCAATGAACAGAGCGAGCGGATAGAACACCTCTGGAAATATCCAACTATACCACGAGAATGATATGCATAACTGTTACAGCACCAGATATCAAATAGAGGAAGGCACATAATTTCAATCGAAAGTCAAAAATAGGTTCAGAGATCAAACGGAGGTGGGTTCTTGGGTGATCCGAATCTACACGCAGAAATCCAAAAAAAAAGGCCCGAGCAAAGAGATACAAGATTTTCTTCACGGGCTGAAAAAGATCATAACCTTCTCTAATAGGTAAGGAATCACCTTGCTAAATTGCAAAATTCACAGGAGATAAATGAAGGTTAGGAAAAGCATGGGTAAAGCACCCACATGATTGCTTACAAAGATACCACAACTGATAACTGGAAATAAAAAGATAGGTGCCAAATGAATAATTAAAGATTACGAGGAAGAATGTTTATTAATAACCATGGACAATTAGACGAATATTTTCGGAAACAACCATTGAACCGAAGGAATCAGAAGCCACAAGGTCAAATGTTGAAGAACTAGAAACTATCATTGACTTCCCAAATAGGAAGGTTTACGTTGTTCGAGACTCGTCACCGAATTTAAAGGTAAGTTGATTAAACTTTTATGTGCTAGCACAAATTATTTTGCTTGCCCCCATGCTAACATAACGGGTATACTACCGGAGATAATGATTTATATGCTCAATATTGACCCCGTGGTATAATCCGGTCAGGCAAAAGAAGAAACTAAAGTCAAATAATAAAAGATAAAGTTACAAAACTTTGAAAGGCCAGTTTAGTCCGAAAAGTCGAATCATTTGGACTCGCTAACTAACATCAACCCATCATTACTTTCAAAATATCGAGAAGAAAGATGATTGCTGGTATACCAAATTGTCTCAGATGTTTCGGTAAATGCAATCTTAATTCAAGAAGATAAATGTACACATTCTCCTATCTATTATAAAATGCTCTTAGACACAAAAACTACTGTTTAACCAAAGAATTAGATTCTCTGTCAAAGCAATTTTTAGAAGAACACGGGTTTCTGATAACCAAAGAATATGCTAATAATTGTAAGTAAATTCGTAAATAGAAAGCAGAAAGATGCGTAAAAAAGAAGTATATTTCAATAGTGGTTCGAACGTGTCCTTACAAGTTATATCTTACTCTCTTTTATAGGGAATTTCTTAATATAACGTCTACTCTTTTCATTGATTGAGCATTAATGGCTAATAATGGCATTAATGTAACGTTACAATGATTAATCGTAACTGTTGCGTGAAGATTATGTAACGTTTTGGCTCATTAATTGAAGATCCACGAATCTTCCCTTTATTATGTCTTGATCCATTTTGACCGTGTCTTTTCGTCTTCTCAATTAGGTTGAGATTCCCGTATCTGATTACCCCATGGGTATGCTGTTCCGTTCCTCTTGATCTCGTACTTATTCATAAAGTCTCGTCCAGTTGTCATGTTGTCATTGCTCTACATATATTGCTGAGTCATCATAAGTATTACACATGTGAAACTCAGTTTTACCAATACAGATAGGCCCCCCTTACCATTTATTTATCGATTAATATTTGGTAAGTGGATACTCATTTATGGCGGGAACATTTTGCCGTCGCTTCACTCGTTCCACTGAATCCATCTCTGAATGTATGCGTCACTTGTCACTTCCATTTAATGCCCATGACACGTGGCTTTCCTGGATAGGTTCTGCAATTATTCAGCACCTTTCAGGGCTTTTTGCGGCTGCATCAGTCTCGAAGTGACAACTTCAATTATGACTTTCACATCACTGTTTTTTCCATTTTTTGATGGTTTCCTTTGAGTATAAATACCCCTTTTCCTTTCTTTACTTTCACGGAAAACTTCTAACCTTCTTTCTTTATTTGTAAATTCTTCATCTTCATAACTATGTCTTCTTCAAACCAGCAATCTAAAAAGGTCATCATTGTAGATGAACTGACTCCTTCTTCTTCTCCAACACAGAGTAGGAGGGGCGGTAGGCTTAGGAGCTTAAATTCTACTCCTTCCAGGGGTCCTTCTTCTTGTTCTCCCCCCCTACCATCTTCTAGGTCTAACACTCCTTCATCTTCTTCGAGGGCTAGGGCTTCTAGATCTTCATCAAAAGGTAGAGAACACAATGAACCGCTTCGTGAGCCGAGAGTCGATGAGATTGTTCATGCGGAGTTTTCTTTTGTCAAGGATAGTCAAGCCATGAGTGAGCAGCTTTCTTCAATGTCATCACATGATAGTGTTGACCTTTATCCTACCCAAATAATAAAGGGCTTAGTGTCTCTTGTATGCAGGGATTGTTATTGGAAGTTTGATTTTCCTGTTGTTGTTCCTAACGATAACCAAAGAATAAGCTCTTACAGGACTGGATATTCTTATGTCTATACTTATCCCTTCACATTAGGATTCAAGCCTCCCATCGACCCTATTATTATCGATTTCTGTCGATTCTTCAAAGTTTTTCTAGGACAAGTCGGTCCTCTTATTTGGCGAGTAGTCGTGTGCCTTAGGTATTTGGCCAATTTAGCTTCCGTACCCTTTACTTTTCATCACCTTATTCACCTATATTCTCTGATGTTGTTCTGCCATGGAGTGTTTACTCTCGCGACTAGGAGTAAAATAGTGTTAGTTACTCCAGATGATGACAAAGATAGAGGGTGGTATGTCCGGTATGTGGCTGTCCCTATTGCAGGTTTAGTAGGTGAATAAAATCTCCCATTCCCTGAGAAGTGGAACTTTGCACGTGAGTACAATTTTTCTCACTTTCCTTTTCTTCACTTTTGATGAACCTTCAGTATCGTGACTGTTTCTTCTTCTTTTGCAGCAACCATGGGAACTTTCGAGAATGTCTCCGGTTTCCGTGATTGGGTAGAAAAACTCTTCTCAATCGCTCCTTTAGAAGAACGTTCGTGGAAGTACCTCTCTATGAGGTTTGGTTGGAAGGTGAATACCCACGGTAAGTGAAGTTTTTTGTCTTTACGTCTTCTCTTTTTTGAGCTTTATCTGACCCTTTATATTTGGTAGGATTTCCTGCTCGTGGAGTTTCTGTCGCGGCTGTGTCCGCTTCAAGGCTGTCTCTGGAAGGCCCAGGAGATCATTGTTGATTCCTCCTCGTCAAAAAGAAAAGAAAGTGGGTCTAGGAACTTAGAGGAGGAAGAGGAAGATGAGGGTTCGCTGGTCCATAGGTCACGTAGGAGAAGGGTGGTCTCTGATGATGAATCTGCACCCGTTGTTGATCCTCCTGTGCCTGAATCAGAACTTTCCACTCCTGAAGATGCAACTCCCCCTCCTATTCGTGAGTCTATTGATCACCTGTTCCAACAAGGTTTTGGTACCATCTCTGATGAAGCTCCTCTTGTTGTTTTCTGCTCCTCCTGCTGCTAAGAAACTTTCGTTTATTGCTCCCGTTGATGCCTCTACTCCTATTTCCGTTCTTGCTCCCGTTGCTGCTCCTCAACCTACTCCGTCTGTGGCTCCTTCGCCCACCCCCGCTTCCATGCCTTTTATTGTTGAAGTAGGGTCTTCCAGCAGGAGGATGATGAAGCAAGTTACAATAGAGGTTCCTGCGGGGGGCAGCCTCTTGAAAAAGTCGGGCCAAGTTGATGTATGGTTAAAGCCATTAATAGGTTCGACTGAGAGGTCTAAACTGGAAAACCACAGCTCCCTAACTTGGATGAACGAGATTGTGCACCCGTCCTTAAAGGTAAAACTTGCTTTTCCTCCATACGTACTTATATATATTCTTACTGTATCTAATTTATCATTTTATGTAGAACAACCTTATAGGAACAGAACTAATGAAGAGAATTGTTCAAATGGAGCAAGCAGCAAATGACTTTCATATTGAGGCTGATAATTGGAAGGAGCAGTACGCGAGATTACAACTTGACATGGAGGCAATGGAGGAGGAAAAATGTACCTTGGAGCGGCAAATTAGGGTTATGGCAGCAGAATTGGCCGTTGATAAGGCGTCTTTGTTTGAACCAGGCAGGCAAGGAAAAAAATGTCTTAGAGTCTTCATCCCCGGAGCAGCTTTTCCGTGCCACATAGGAGATTAGGAGCCTGGAGGCTTTGTTGGACCAGAAGGAGGTGTACTCTGGCAAACTTGTTCAATTGCTCAAGCAAACCCAAGAAGACCTCTGTAACTCTTCAGAGAAGGTCCAGTTTCTGGAAAGATCCATCGCTCCTTTACAGGCCTCTCATGATACTGCCGTGACTGAAAGAGATGAGCTAAGAGTTGAAGCTGAACAATGGGAGAAAGACTACGAGGCTCTTGAAGACAAAGCAGCCGTCGATGTTAGCTGGGCTTATTTGAATTCCCCTCTTGACACATTGACGGAAATGGGCCAAGAGGGTTTTGACTTGGAAGCCGAAATTTCTAAAACCAAAGAGACGATTGAGAAGTCTCAGCAAAGTCAGAATTTCTCTTCACCCGAGGCTGAGGTCCATGTTGCTCGTGTCTCGCCATCTCAAGCCGCTCCTCCTGCCAGTGAAGACAACCCCCCATCTAGTGAAAAAGTTTAAGGAACTTGGTTCTTTTTTTTTATTTGCAACAATTGGTGGTTACCTCCGGTCCCATTAGGGGTAAAGTTCGGTCCTTTGTAAGTCCCCAACTGACAACTTAGGGGCAATTTTTGTATGAACAAATTAGGCTTAGACTAAGTTAGTACTTAGTTTTTTTGCCACTATTAATAGTAATATCGGCATGACTTTCGATTCCTTTGAGTTTTTGTTTCCACTCTTAAATCTTTGCATGCTTTATTTTTGAGGTTTTTGGTTTACCTCTGAGTTTTTGACTTTGCATTTAAAAAATGCTTAGATTTTTCGTACCTTTTCTTAATAGGCACGATTTATAAAAGAGGGCCTTTTTTTGATCGACACTTAATGAAGAAGACGTCTCAACTTCATAATGGTGTAAATATACAAAAGAGAGATAGGAATTTCACATGTTTTTATTTGACAATGTTTTTAAGAAAGTCTTTGTATTGTTTCGAACTTTCGCAATATTTTACATGTGTTTGTGTATCGTCCATAACTCCTTTGAAAATTTTTTTCTTACAACAGATTTGGTATAAACTTGTACTCGTAACTGTTTTTCTTTTGTAACAGCTTTTTCAAATTAATACAAGGTAATAACTGTTTTCATTTATAACAGTTTTTGAGTAAATATACGAGTATGAATTTTTACCCATAACTATTTTTGTTTACAACAGTTTTTGAATAAATACAAGGATAATGCTTTTCTCATCCGTAACTGTTTTCATTTACAACAGTTTTTGAATAAGTACAAGGATGATGCTTTTCTCATCCGTAACCGTTTTTATTTACAACAGTTTTTGAATAAGTACAAGGATGTCCCTTCATCCGTATCTAATATTCTGCTTTGTGTTTTTTGTCTTTGGCTCTTTGATTTTGCTCATAGTACTTGGCTTGTTGGGAATATGGATCTTCAGGCTTGAGCTTTGTCTTTTTGATAGTCTTCTTTGCTTCTTCTTTGCCTTCCATACTGTATAGTCCCCCAAGTGTTTGAGCTTTGAAGAATGAAATCTCGAGCACTTGAATATTCCTCCCTTGTGGTCCTTTTCCTAAAAAGGAAAAACATACGGGACTCGAAGGTATATAGTTTAGATGATGACTACTTAACACTTTAAAAACGTCCATCAGAAAGTTGTAACCCTATACCGGGAAATTCAGTTACTTCCTCGTGTCTTTGGAGGTCTAATATCATCATCTGGTGATTTGTTAGCTTTTTGCCTATCATCTAAAATGGTTAGTATAACTTTAACAGTACAAAATTAAAATCGAACGTAATGATACCTGACCGGGGGTATTCCCTTTACTTCAGAAGTAATACTTCTTCAGATGAACAACATTCCAGCTGGTTGGTAATATTCTTCCATCCATAGTTTCCAGCTCATAAGCGCCTTTTCCAGCAATGCCAGGGACTTTGTAGGCCCCTTCCCAGTTTGGATTTAGCTTTCCTGCACCAGCTTCCTTTGTTGATTAGTAGACCTTTTTTAAGAACGAAGTCCCCAATTTTGAAATATTTGAGGTGAGCTTTTCTATTGTAATATCTCTCTATAATTTGTTTTTTGGTTGCCATACGTATTAATGCAGCTTCTCTTCTTTGCTCGAGCAAATCCAGATTTGTCCTTAACTCGTCGTTATTTGTTTCTTCCATTGTCATTGTGAATATCTTGCTTGGTTCTCCGATTTCCACAGGTATTAATGCTTCTGAACCGTAGACAAGTGCGAAGGGAATATCTCCCGTGGCTACTTTTGCAGTAGTTATTTAAGCCCATAATACTGTCGGTAGCTCGTTAGGCCAGTTTCCCTTGGCTTTTTCCAACCGTTTCTTTAAGTTTTTGAAAATGACTTTGTTTGTTGACTCGGCTTGCCCATTAGCCATGGGGTGATATGGTGATGAAGTGATTCGCTTGATTTGCCAGCTTTCGAAGAATTCTATGATTTGTGAGCCTATGAATTGCGGGTCATTGTCATATACGATCGCCTTTGGTATTCCAAAGCGGCATATTATGTGTCGCCATACGAATCTTTTCACTTCTTTCTCTCGCACCTGTTTAAAAGCGTCTGCCTCCACCCATTTTGTGAAATAATCAGTTAATACGAGTAGGAACCGTACCTTTCCTTTAGCTGGGGGAAGGGGTCCCACTATATCTATGCCCCATTTCATGAATGGCCATGGTGGCACCACTGGGTAGAGTAATTCTGCTGGCCGGTGCATATATTTGGCATATCACTGACATTTGTCGCATTTAGATACGAAGCTCTCAGCATCTTCCTTCATTTTAGGCCAATAATACCCTGCTCTGATTAGGGTTTTGACTAATGATCTTGCTCCTGCATGGTTTCCGCAGTGTCCTTCATGTACTTCCTTCATCACGTACGTCGTTTGATTGGGTCCAAGGCACTTTGCTAGGGGACTTCCGTATATTCTACGGTATAAAGTTTCACGAACTAGGCAGTACCGCACAACTTTTCGACGAAGTGCTTGAGCTGCTTTTCTATCTTCAGGCACGGTGCCGTTCTGCAAAAGGTTTACAATTTCATTTCTCCAATTCCAGGTTAAATTGTTAAATGTTACCTCATTTTTTCCTGATCGATTGCTGAATGAAATAGGTGTATGACAACTAGATTGTCTTTATTTGTTACGTCGATAACTGCTACGATGTTAGCTAATGCATCCACTTCTGCAATTTCCTCTCTGGATATTTGCGTAACTTTCCATGACTAGAATTGAGTTTCTAGGTCTCGTGCCTTTTCCAGATATTGTTGCATCCGAGCCTCTCTTGCGGTATAAGTCCCCTGCATCTGGTTTACCACTTGTTGAGAGTCACTTTTGATCACAATTTGCTCAATTGAGAGTTCTCATGCTAGTTCAAGCTCTGCAATGACGGCTTCGTACTCTGATTCATTGTTAGTTATGGGATAACATTTAATGGCTTGTCGTATCTTTTGACCCGCAGGTGATATTAAAACAATTCCCAAGCTGGCTCTTTTTATGCTAGAAGAGCCGTCAGTAAATAGGGTCCAAATTCCTGAATTAGCCCCGTTGAAGAGTTGTAACTCTTTTTCCACTTCAGGGGTTATGCTAGTATTAAAATCATCGACGAAATCAACTAAAATCTGAGACTTTATTGCAGTCCTAAGCTGATATATTATGTCATGTTCTCTTAATTCTATTGCCCATTTGGCTAGTCTCCCTGATAACTCTTGTTTATGCAAAATATTTCTTAGTGGATACGAGGTCACAACAGTGACTGGGTGACATTGAAAGTATGGTCTCAACTTTCTAGCTGCCATGATTAGAGCTAAGGCTAATTTTTCTAGATGAGGATATCTAGTTTCAGTATCTAATAAAGACTAGCTTACATAATAAATCGGAGATTGTTTACCTCTGTCTTCTTTTACCAGTACTGCACTTACGGCAATTTCTGCTACGACAAGATAAACATACAGCCTCTCCCCTTCCTTTGGTTTAGACATCAGCGGGGGTTTTGATAGATAGGCCTTCAGATCTTTGAGAGCCTGTTGGCATTCTTCAGTCCATTCGAACTGATTCTGCTTTTTTAGAACTGAAAAGAATTTAAAACTCTTCTCCGAAGACCTGGAGATAAATCTTCCTAAGGCTGCAATTCTTCCTGTTAGTTTTTGAACTTGTTTTTTGCTCGTAAGTATATCAGGTATTTAATCAATAGCTCTAATCTGAGCAGGGTTTACTTCTATACCCCTATTTGATACAAGGAAACCCAACACCTTACCTGATTCAACGCCAAATGCGCATTTTTCTGGATTTAGTTTCATATATACCTGCGCAGGATTTCGAAGGTGATTGAAAGATGATGGAAATGATCTTCTGCTTGAGTTGATTTTAACAGCATGTTATCAATGTATACTTCCATTGTTTTCCCTAGATGTTCCTGGAACATCTTGGTAACTAGCCTTTGATACGTGGCTCCAGCATTTTTCAGGCCAAAAGGCATGACTTTGTAATAACAAGTCCCCCCTTCATCGATCACTTGGTTCTTGAATGGTCCTTGCTTTCTTTTCTTTTGCTTGACAGGCACGAAGGATGGATTTTCATTTAGTTTATGAGTCATCACTTCCGGAGGTATACCTGTCATATCTGAATGGGACCAGGCGAAACAATCTGAGTTAGCTTTTAAATATTCAATTTACTTACCTCTTCTTGCGTGGCTTAGACTCATGCCTATATGAACTTTTTGCTCAGGTCCTGATCGAACATTGGGATAGCTTCGAGCTCCTGAATAGTTGTTTTAATATGCTCGTCCTCTGCTGGCTCCAGAATGACATCGGGTCTGGAATCCATGTCCGTATGTGTTGATGTTTCCTCTGTGGTGATTTGGTTCACCTCAATTTCTTCTTCCGTACCTAATTGGGGGATTCCCCCATCTTTTGAATCTTCCGCTACCTCTTTTTTGTTTGAGTGTGCTACTGAATTTATATTCCTTGAGGTCTGCTAATCACCTCGAATCTGTTGAATTCCCCATTTGGAAGGGAATTTTATTACTTGGTGTAAAGTAGATGGTATTGCTTCCATGTCATGGATCCATGGTCTCCCCATGATTACGTTGCAAGCCATATCAGTGTTAATTACTTGAAATTTCATATTTTTGATTACTCCTTCTGCATAGGTACTAAGCTCAATTTCTCCTTTCGTTATGACAGTAGAATTGTCGAACCCAGATAAGGCTCGTGCTTTTGGGATTACTCGATCCTCCATTAGCATTTCTTCCACAACTCTCAACAAAATGATGTTGACTGAGCTACCTGGATCAATCAACACTCTTTTTACATTTGTTTCATGTATGAGTAGAGATATTACCAAAGCGTTATTATGAGGAAGCATCAATCCGTAGCCATCTACATTGTCTAACGTTATATTGTCTGCTTCCATGTCTTCACGAACCCACTTCCCGTGCGTAATTGTGAATTTTGTTGTTCTTTTGCAGACTACTCCGTTCACCTCCTCTCCTCCGTGTATCACATTCACTTCTCTTTCGAGATGGTGGTTTCAGGGGCTCTTGCATGTTCTTCATATAGGCCTGTTTGCCTTTTTCACTAAACAGTTCTGTTAGATATCCCTGTTTTAATAATTTTTCTACCTCACCTTGCAACAATCTGCAATCTGATGTTCTGTGTCCATGATCGTTATGGAATTCGCACCAGAAGTCTGGATTCTTTCTGTTTGGATTCGATCTCATTTCTTTGGGCCATCGAACTTTATCGCCCATGTTTCTCAGTAAGATAATTAATTCAGAAGTACTTACATTGAAGTTGTAGTCTCTGACTCTTGCATTAATTCTGTTCCGTTTCTCCCGATCTTTTCTAGATCTCGGGGAGGATGAGTTTGTATCTCTATTTGACGGTTTATATTCCGACCGTGTGTTTTCAACCCTAGAACGAGTTTCTCGTCCTGAAGGTCCCATATATGGATCGTACCTGTTCTTACGTGTTCTCCTTTCTGGTTCGGAGCGTCTATAACTGGCTCGATCTTCAGCTTTTGTTTGAGAAATGGTGTCTTCTTCTATTCGTAGCTTGGTGTTGTACCTGTTATAGACATCGTTCCATGTCGTGGCTGGGAATTCTCTCAAGCTTTCCTTAAGTCTTCTCGTGGCTTCTGAGCTTCTGTCATTTAACTTACAAACGCCATTGCTACCCAATTGTCAGGTACCCTTGGTAGCAACATTCTTTCTCGTTGAAACCTGTCTACAAATTCTCGGAGCAACTCCGTGTCTCCTTGTTTTATCTTGAATATGTCTTCCATTTTTTTTGACTTTTTCTGCACCGGAATGTGATTTTATAAAAGAATCTGCAAGCTCAGCAAAAGAGTCAATAGAATTTTCGGGCAGAAGAGAATACCATGTTAGTGCTCCTTTGGTGAGTGTCTTTCCGAACTTCTTGACTAGTATTGATCCAATTTCTTGTTTAGTCAGATCCTTGACTTTTACTCTTGTAGTAAAAGCAGTTACATGATCACGTGGATCAGTGGTCCCGTCGTACTTTGGAATATCAGGCATTTTGAATTTCTTGGAAATAGGCAAGGGTGCTGCATTTGGCTTCCAAGGTTGTTGAGAATATCTATCAACGTCAATGCCTTTGATAACAGGTGGTACTCCAGGAATTTGCTTGATTCGATCGTTTTGTTCCTTCACCTATTTATACAAGGTTAGTAATAAAGACTGTAATTCTGGATTACCGGACATACCTGGTCTTGCTTCGAGAGACTCATTTGGAGTGCCTCTACTTCCTGAGTTTGCTAGTCCGGATTGTGGATTTTCCAAAGTTGAGGTGTTGTTAGGAGGAGGTGCAGGTGATACAGCTGGCAGTCCCTTCATGAAAGCTTGTAAGGCTTGAGTCACATATTCACCAACCATTTGTTTTACAGGATCTTGTTCTCCTGTTTGTTCGTTTTCATTGTGATTATTATTTTGAGTCGTAGATCTCTCTGGGGAATGTTCCCTTGAGCCCCGTGGGGAACCTGAAGGTGATGGAACTGGAGTTCCAATCCTTTGTTGGTTGTTGTCGTTGGCGTTCGACATAATTTACAGAATGTTGTTTGAGATAAAACAGAGATTATCAAATTCCCGGTAACGGAACCAATTTGTTTAACCAAAGAATTAGATTCTCTGCCAAAGTTATTTTTAGAAGAACACGGGTTTACTATAAACAAATAATATGCTAATAATTGTAAGTAAATTCGTAAATAGAAAGCAGAAAGATGCGTAAAAAGTAAGTATATTTAAATAGTGGTTCGAACGTGTCCTTACAAGTTATATCTTACTCCCTTTTATTGGGAATTTCTTAATATAACGTCTACTCTTTTCAGTGATTGAGCATTAATGGATTATAATGGCATTAATGTAACGTTACAATGATTAATCGTAACTGTTGCGTGAAGATTATGTAGCGTTTTGGCTCATTAATTGAAGATCCCTGAATTTGCCCTTTATTCTGTCTTGATTCATTCTGACCTTGTCTCTTTGCCTTCTCAATTAGGTTGAGATTCCCGTATCTGATTACCCCATGGGTATGCTATTCCGTTCCTCTTTATCTCGTACTTCTTCATAAAGTCTCGTCCAGTTTTCATGTTGTCATTGCTCCACATAGATTGCTGAGTCATCATAAGTATTACACGTGTGAAGCTCATTTTTACCAATACAACTACATATTTACATTTTGAGAAGTTGGAATTAATTGCTACTGCCCTAAACCTAAGGCTTTACTTTCAATGTCATTCAATTCCCGTAGTCACTATATTTTCATTACATAATATTTTGCATAAAATTGAACTATTAGGAAGGCTAGCTAGATGAGTTGTCGAACTTAGAGAATATGATATTATTTATCAGCCACGTACGACTATAGAATCACAAGTTTAGCAGATTTCATGATTAATCTTAGCTTGAACATATTACCCGAATCTGAAAAGAAAGTACAAGTTATTTTTGGGATAATTCTCTGGATTTGGACCTTCTACGCATTTAGGTCCACAAGTATTAAAAGTCCCAGATTATGGACAATGCTTTATGCCTATCAAATAGTTAGATAATTCAAAAAAGTTATTTTATTACTAACAACAAAGATACAAAGATGAGTATGAAGCATATGCTATAGAGATTGAATTATCTAGGGCTACTGGGGGCAAAAATATTGATTTAACGATCAATCAAACCCAAGAAAACTATGCATCCCAAGAAAAGCGAGCCGGATGTGCTAGTCTCGAATTTACTGTTGATATCAATGACTCCAGAAATAACTCCGGGCTCTTGTTGGGAAATATCATTTCTGGGTCAAACAATCTCGGGATTAGGTTATTCTTTATTCATGCAACCCCCAATCTATCATCAACTAGAATGAAAATAAGGTAAGATCGACACTAATTTCATTTGGAATTGGAAAAATAAATTCGTTATTACTTGCAGATGAGACTTTCCCAAAGACAAACACGCATTTCAACAACTATGAGTTTATCCCATCCCGTATTGCCTTATTGAAAGAGAATTATATTTGAGAATAATCAAGACTTCCAAAGCTAAAATGCCACAAGGACCCAGACAACCAAAATATATAATGCGAGAAATATATAATGAGAGTAGTAAAAATTACTTCGGTAATAAGCTTGTACGACTGACTCAAATCAACATATGGCATGATCTGTCACGACCCAAACCGATGGGCCATGACGGGCACCCAAAACCTTACTCAACCGAGCACCAACATAACATATCTTTCTTATTACATCATCATATACACGTGACATACGAGCCTAATAGGTCAACATAATCATTTATAAACTCAAAACATAGGCTGACAAGGTCGTAAAATCTTTCACGTACACGACATATGTCTACAAGCCTCTAAGAGTACATAAATATCGTAAAGGTCGGGACAAAGTCCCTCCATACCAAATAATACATGTCTAAATCATACTAACCAAACAAGCGACTCCGAAGCAAATGGAGCGCACCAACATCTTCCGCCGAGCTGATAGCCTACTTGGAGGGCTCTCGACCTATCTATCGGGACCTGCATGCATGAAACGCAACGTCCCCAGGCAAAAGGGACGTCAGTACGAATACTGTACCGAGTATGTAAGGCACATAAATAAGTACATAAGAGATATGGAAGAAATATAGAGTACATGACTCAACCTGTAAGCCTGAATAACTTTGTAAGTCATAAATTACTTTTAGCGTCATGCATATGCGAATGAATATCATGTCGTGCATAGGTACATGTTTCAGAACATCATCAGCCTCTGAGGGCATCCCATCATATCGGTCATTGTGGGAAAAATCATCATCGTATACCAGCTGATCAGGTGGTGGTGCGTATATAATGCCATAACCTTTCCCATATCCCATATACATATATATACATACATATATACGCGTATATAACGCCGTTTGAACCATATTTCAGCCATTGTGGGCAACATCATCATCATATACCAGCTGATCAGGTGGTGGTACGTATATAACGCCGTAACCTTTTTCCATATCCCATATGCATATATTTACATATATACGCGTATATAACGCCATCTGGTCATGGGTCAATGTGCATATGTAAATGCATGAAATTCATATGAAATATGTCAATAAAATCTCTCGGTACGTCATAAGGCCATTATGCCTCTGATTAATATCATAAAATAAACTTTACCAACATACGTATTTTCGGGACCCATGAATAGAAGATAATAATAGTTCTCATGGGGAATCAAGAATATAGACACCACTACTATTTCTATGAATAGAGTAATTTATAGAAATTGTGTATTTGCTCGTTTCTTCAGTATAATTTAGACCATGACAAAAGAAAGAAGGGATAACCTTAACATACCTGGAATAGGGAAAAATCCGTATGATATTCTTGGAAAAGGTTGCCACCGTACTCCTTTAGAATCGCAAAATTATATGTTGCTACTGTGCCAAGAAAACTTTCTTCACGCCTTAATGGATAACGTTTTGGATTTGCAAGAACGCTAATGTCTCTAGTTGTAGGAACTTTGTAGGAAAATTCATTGCTTTTGTACCAAACCTCAGAATCTTAAGTATAAAACGAGAAAAAGATATAGTGGAGCCTATTCATATTCTCCCGTACCGTATAATATTAAAATTTCAAACAAATTAAGTTTCATGTCTTCCTTTTCTCATCCATCTAAGCTTTCCAAGGAAGTGCACTAAGATAAGTTGACAAAAATATTGATGGGGAGAAAATCCATTCCTATACCTTATTCACTTTTTTCATTTTATATTTCTGATCATTCTGTTTTCCTTGTTTTGTCTTTGAAAGTTCCAACCTTTCTTTTTCGATACTTTTTGACATTTTGACTTATGTCGAGGGCTTTGATAATTTGCCACCTAGGATTATATGAGTACTTAGTCATTTTATGTGGCTAGCTTGTGTTGCCACGTTCTTCCCTTGATAATTATTCAAAGTTTTTAATTAGGTAATATCCCGCTATCCGGTAATTAATTAATTACCCGCATAATTAAGAATTGTCTTAACTTACTTAAAATATTATTATCTTTTAACATATCTTGTACACCTTACTCGCATGGTCATATAGTGCCTTGTATAGCACTAGTCCATAAATATTGAGTATTAGCGCTCGCCCCGTGTTTTCTCTCAATATGTCAAACTTTTGACGTAAAATTCATTTTCTTTGAGTTGCTTCCCCTCTCACCTTCACGAATATACTCATCATTTTTTAAAAATAGCATAATCCATATAATCTCCAAATAATCTCCTTCCTTGGACTAATGTCAATTACCTTACGACAAATTCAATGTACAATACTACATGGTGCAACATCGTCGTAATTTAATACTGCGAGACGTAACAGCATCGTAATATAATACTACGGGGCGTAATACTGACGCAATATTGTGGGGCGTAACATGATTCTCGACAATATTTTGGAACCTCCGTAGTTCTCGGCCAGAGTAAAAAATATTTGATAAAAAGAGCTCCGGTACCGTCACTATGTTGGAACTGGACCATTTGAAAGTCCATCAACATCGAAACTGGCTATCCTACCAGAGACTAGTAAACTGGGGACTATCAAATTATGATTCTAGTGTTTGAGTTCTCATACCTCAAAACTCGAACACTAAGGAGATTACTTATACTTGAAGATTAGTCAATTTGACTTGACATTATAAGAAGTGATACAAACAATCGATTGACATTATAAGAAGTGATACTTGAAGAAAGTTTTTTCCTCCCCTTTACAAATCTTTTATTTGGAAGACGTGAAAGGACACTCTCCAAAATCAGTACCCATAGTAACTCTTCTTATAAAGTCAACCAATCAAATGGCTAACGATCGGATATCCCGATCGTAAAGTTAACCAGATGCATTAATTCATAGATTTTATCCAAACAAGAAGTACAAATTTCCTGGTTATTAACATCAGTCTCTTAGGCTGTGAGGTTATAAATGTTTTGGATACAAGTAGAAATTCAAGAGTCAAAACTCAAAGATAAAAATTTTCGGATCAACGTTAAAAATCCGAGATCAAGCTTTCTATGGTAGTGATATTTTTTAGTACCAACCGATCATTGACAAAAGGAAAATAAGTGGCGAAGTTGTCATCTGAATCCCTAAGCTCAGCACTCTTTTTCCTTTTGCCTGGTTTTGTCCTTATTGGGTTTTTCCGACAAGATTTTTAATGAGGCAGAGGCGAGGGTGAAAAAGATAAAATCTTCCACTTCCCGATCACATCACAGTGAGTAACCGAAAAATGGGGTGACTATTTGTATTAGTGAAAAATAGACTTACCACATGGGTCTATGGTGACACGTGTTAACAAATTTATGAGAAAACTGAAGAATGACATGTAAAGGTGATATATGAAACACCTTCGGGACCGAACATACTCGTACCGTGCCTGTTAATCTCGGAAGTGATCATCACATAATAGCCCCGGATCAGGTACGAGAGAATAGTTCATAATTACAAATGAGGAAATAATCAATTAATCCGGGGTTATATGGGATTTATCATCATTACTCCATAAGTTACAAATCAATTATGTAACATACAATAAATACAATAAATGATTGTAACGGTCTGAACAAGGCAATCAATTATGAGATTGACTCAACAGGTACGAGATTGACTATACATGCATGAGATTGATTCAACAGGCACGAGATTGACTCAACAGTCACGAATTGACTCATCAGTTACGAAATTAACTCATCATTTATGGAATTAACTCATCAGTTACACAATTGACTCATCCGTTACGGAATTTTAGCATTTACACGGCTATTACAAATCTTCCAAAGGTAACAGATGGATTGAGTGATGCTCATAATGGACCCAAAATTTAAGGAGAATGGTTGCTTAGATTTAGCCCTACAAATAGACAAACGTTAATCACAATCAGAACAATCTAATTTTCTTCTCTATAATTCTATACATTGTAATTCATAGCATCTTCGTCCCAAGTTAGCCATAGTTCGGCCCTTCAAGCTCCGTTCGGCTAATCATCCTATCAAGGATCATTCGATAAGAATTATTTCTTCTCTGCTTTATATATATTATATTATCTGTCAAAAATTTATTTTTTAATTTTCTATTATGTTGTATTAACAAAAATCTATATCTTTTGGTTCGAATCGATTGCTTGTGAGCCGTCATGTAAAATTTATTACTTTGACATTGAAATCATTTTTTGAGTTAAACACGTACATTTCCATGATAATTACGGAAATTACAATGAAAAAGCTATATGAAAAGGAAAAAAATATACTGCCAAAAAGTAATTCCGCTGCCGGGGTTTGAACCCGGAAATCCTTAATGATTGGAATTGCCAGTGCTACAGCGGATTCGATGTGCTTCAAGGTTGGAAGAAAATTAATTAACTAAAACAACTTTAAGTTACATGTAGCGTCCAAAATTTTCCTTTGAATAAATGAAACTTTTTTTCCCACTCAAATTAGGATATTTGGCAAACTTAAAAAATGTTTCTCTTACTTATTTTTGTTGCATGTTTTCCGGGTGAGAGTTATTTTGATCTTACAATTTAGAATAATGGCACTTCCGTATTCATTATTACTAAAGCTCGTAGCTAAAACGTTTACTTTAAATTGGTTCTTTTGATTCATATCACACTTCTCTACTCATTTTTCGATGCAAATGATTGACATGAATTTTCTTTTCCTAACTTCAAGATTCTCCTCTAGTTTTAGTATTATAACTAGTATTAGAACCTGCAAGATGGATGAAAAATTTCACAGAATATTAATTTTATAAAATTATGATTTAATATATTTTATTATTTAATGAGTGCACAATAATATAAAAAAATCCATATAAAATCAAATGATACACATCCTATAGTAATCAAATAAATTATTTGTTTCTTATTTATTAAATTATCAAGTACTTAGTACTCATTTACTAACGTAACTTTTGATTTTTACAATTTTTACTTCGTCCAAGATATATAATCTTTTATTATTTCGTATAATAAATATTTTTAGAATTTATTTTCTACATAAATAAGCAATTAGACTTTTCTTCTATTTTATTTCAATATAAAGTTTTGATTTTTATATTTTTACTATATTAGTTGTAATTGTTCAGATTCAAATGCGACTTTTATTCTATATTTAAATTTAAAAAGATGTAACTAATTTTTAACAACACATAATGCATATTTTAATTTGTTTTAAAATTTAAATTAAAAAAAATATTATTTAATTAACCTAACTAATTTTGTCCTAAAATTGCCAAGTGACTTTTTATTATGTTGCCACATGGCTTACTATGATGTCTTTTTCTCTCTTTTTATTATATATAGATAGATAGAAGATAGATTCTTTTATAACCTTTGGTTCTTCATGATTTCTATTTTATACAAATTGATTGGAACTAATATTATGTAACGATCCGCCCGGTTGTTTTGGACCCTAGCGCGTCGTTCAACGGTTTGAAGCCATGAGTAGCTTCACTCCAAGTATTATGACTTGAGCGTGTGAGCGGAATTGAATTTCGGGAAGTTCGGAGTTGATTTAGAAAGAAAATTCTAATTTCGGAAGCTTAACATTGGACTTTTGAATAAACGACCTCGGAATCAGGATTTGAAGGTTCCAACAGGTTCATATAATGATTTTGGACTTGGGCGTATGTCCGGATCGGGTTTTGGATGACCCGGGAACGTTTCGGCACCTGTTGTGGAAGTTGGAATTTTGGAAAGATTTCATAAATTTGGGTTGGAGTGTATTTCAATGTGATCGATGTCCGTTTTTGGATTTCGAGTCCGGAAATAGCTCTGTATGGTGATTCTGATATTGGGAGCGCGTTCGGATGTGGATTTGGAGGTCTGTAGGCCATTTGGCGAAAGTTAGAAATTTGAAGATTTTTGAGAAGTTTGACCAGGAGTGGAGTTTTTGATATCGGGGTTGGATTTAGATTCCGGAAGTTAGAGTAGGTCCATAATTTCGAATGTGACTTTTGTGCAAAATTTGAGGTCAATCAGACGTGATTTGATAGGTTTCAGCATCGAATGTAGAAGTTTGAAGTTCTAAAGTTCATTAGGATCGAAATAGGGTGCAATTTATGATTTCGATGTTGTTTGATATGATTTGAGGCCTCGAGCAGGTCCGTTTATGTTATGGAACTGGTTGGTGTGATTTTACGGGTCCCGGGTATGTTTCGGGATGGTTTCAGACCAAGTTTGGCTGGGTTGTTGCTGCTGATATCTGGTTCTTGTATTGTTCTTCGCGAATGCGAAGGAGTTCACGCGTTCGCGAAGAAGGTTTTGGTTGGCTGCTGATTTGTACTTCGTGTTCGCGATTGGGTCATCGCATTCGCGAAGGGGAACTGAGCCCATGAGAGTTTAGGCCTTCGCGTTCGCGAAGGGTGCAACGCGTTCGCGAAGGGTTGCCTGGTTAAGCAACGCATTCGCGAGTTGGGACTCGCTTTCGCGAAGGGTAATTTTGGAGCTGGAGCTGGCATTACTTCGCGAACGCGATGGGCTTGCTACGTTCTAATCACACCCAATTCTAGTCCTAAGAAGGATAAGCGGTCGCTGCAAATATAATCCGGTCTAAAAGTCCGGAGTCGAATCCCACAGATTACTAAGGCTTAGCTGCAGTTGTTCAATATCTTTAAGAAACACAAGTCCAAACAATTTCCTAATTATAAAGATTGCCATTCTTATTTTTTAAACTAATTAACTAGAAACTCTTAAAAGCATTAAAATTATTATCTAAAGATACTAAGGGTTAGAAACTAAATTAATGAGGTCTAGAGTTATGATTTTTCCAATTGTCAGAATCCTTCTCGCTATTTTCCCTAGAATTTTGCGTATGTATTCTCTACTTATCGTGAGCACTTTAGGTGCCGTAATTCTCTCTTGAACAACTATAACTATTTACTAGACATATTCTCTCGAACTAGGCTAATTGGCTTTATCTAACCGCTCATTATGACCACTTCAAGACATTGTTATTTCTAAACCTACCTTTAAGCCCGCTGTATTGATTTCTCACATACGTTAGGTGTGACGTTGTTCAACAACCACCTAAATATGTATCCTTTCTCAAGAAACACATAATAAATAGGCACAGTCAATCGATGGCTATTCAATCAACTTAAATAAACACGTAGTTGAACAAATAGACAAATTCAAAGGTTAAATTATATTAAAACATAACAAGAATTCATCCTTCAAGAGGTTCCATAAAAAACCTAGATAAAAAATTAGCTAATCATAATAGTACGCATAACTACAATACTATAATTCATAACCAATAATGGGAACATGGAGAAGGAAGTGAAAAACTCGTAGAAGAATTCCCCACCTTGCTCCTTGTGTGTTTTTGCCTCCTTAGGTCAAATTTGTGTCAAAAGTCCCAAAAATAACGGTTTCCTATGTATATATACCAAGTAGGGTCGGGCGCAAACACATACAACTTCTCCTAGGCGAAAAAGGACACTTTTTCTGGCCCAACATGCGCGACCGCGGATTTCACCCAGTTCACTGCTTGATTTGCGCGGTCAGTGCGCGACCGCGCACTTGACGCGCACTTTTCACCCTGTTCTGTTTGGAATTTTAAAAAACATAAAACACAAAAGTTGTATCCCTTTGAATTATCTTTTCAACTACATATTTTGGATCCCAAATGGAGTTCTGGGAGAAAGGTTATGTGCATTTTACTAGACAGTATGCAATATACCTACTCGATTCTTTGTCCGTTCTTAACTATCATCTGTTGATCCTCGAACACGATCCCGGATTAATTCCTTGGGCTTTTAATTATACTTCAAAGCTCCAAATCACTTGAATTCATTTCATAGCATCTACATAGCTCGAAATCACTCATACAAGGCATAAAATACACAATTAGTACAAAACACTAGCAATTAAAGCTCAAACTCAATTAAAGTGCAGCAAAATTAGAGTGTAATAAGCAACTAAAATACGTAATTATAGCCTATCATCACGTTCGCGAAGAAGGTCGGACTGGAAAGTGTTCTTTTAAAAATCGGGAGTTTGGCCATTATTATCTCATTCCTCCATGGGAGCCTGTCACGACCCCAAATCCACTAGTCGTGATGGAACCTAACCCAACCCGCTAGGTAAGCCAACTAATAATTACCCAATTTCAATAATATTAACAAGACAGTAAAGTAAATAGATTATCTAACTTTTATATATTTCCCAAGGATTGGTAGTACAAATCGTGAGCTTCTAAGAATAGAGTTTACAAAGCGGAAATGAAATAAATACATAGTCTGTTTTAAAAGTACATAAACATAACTTATAATCTAAGGCTACCCCGGACAAAAGAGGCAGCTACAACACGGACGGGAGTACGTCTTCAATTCCAGCAACCCTCAAACACAGCAACAACATCATCCAACATCTGCACTCAATCCGCAGAAGTGTAGTATCCGTACGACCGACCCCATGTAATGAGTAAGTAACAAACCTAACCTTAGGTTGAAAGCAGTGACGGGCTATCACAAGGTCGGGTCCAATACCGATATTCTACAACAATTCATAAAACATAATACAAGTAATAAAAGGTATCTCTGAAGTAAAAGTACTCAACTCATTTACAATTTCAGAAAATGGTCATGCTTCCAAGTATCTTAGTGAGAAAATCCAAATCTTTTACCGAAATGCCAAAGATACGAGTGAATTTGAAAACTGTAATTCTTTTCCACAATACATAAAATGTTTCATTTTCTTTCTATATAACAAATATAAAATCCCTCTCTATGCCCATATATCAATGTATAATAAGTCATGAATGACGTGATACCATATAATATGAGGAAAAATGCATCTATGTGCCTGTATGTCATGTGTGCATGCAAATACCATGTATCTCATAGATGAATCATGTACTCACACTCTTAGAGTACTCAATCTCACTGTTTCACACTTTTCACTCATCGCGCTCAACCACTCGGTACTGTATATGGCCCATACGGCCCAGAGAAATCCAACCCTGTGGAGAAATCCATCTCCAAATATCAAGTACTTTGGACAAATCCATGTCCAGGGAAATCCATCCTTCTGTAATATCATCCACGCTCACTGGGGTGTGTACAGACTCCGGAGGGGCTCCTACATCCCAAGCGCCATCATAAGCCAAATCCAAGCACAAATCAATAAAACATGCTGCAGCGTGAATCCTGATCCCATTGTCACTCATAATCAGGCTCTCAGCCTCACTCAGTCATCAATCTCTCCAGTCTCACTCACAGGCTCTCAATGTCATGGAACTAGCCCGACAACAATAATATTATGTATTAATAAGCGACAACTGAGACTGAGATATGATATGAATGCATGAATATGACTGAGTACGAAATATCAATAAAATCAGTGAGATGACTGCGAGAAACGACCACTATGGGTCTAAACAAAATCAGCATAAAGCATAAACATGATATTTAGCATGATTGACAACTCAGTTACTTTATCACATGGTGAAAAAATATCAATAAAATAGGGCCGCTAGACAGTGCCATGGGAACAACAGAGTCCAAATTCACAGGGTGCATGCCCACACGCCCGTCACCTAGCATGTGCGTCACCTCAATACCAATCACATAACACGTAATGCGGGGTTTCATACCATCAACAATAAGTTTAGAAGAGTTACTTACCTCAAACAAACTAAATTCCAATAACGAGCAAGCCAAACGATGCTCCAAGAATGCCATCACGCGCATAGCGACCTCCGAACGGCTTAAAACTAGCCAAAAGCAACTCAAATACATCAGATAAAGCCCAAGGAAATAATTACAAATGATAATGATCGAATCCTATGTCAAATCCCAAATCCTACCAAAGATCACACTCGGGGCCCGCACTTCGGAACCCGACAAAACTCACAAAATCCGACAACCCATTTAATTATGAGTCCAACCATACTAGTTTCACTCAAATGCGACTCCGAATCGGTGTTCAAATCCCAAAAAATTATTTTTATCAAATTTCTATAATTTTCCCCAAATTTCCATATGAACATAATAGTTGGATGATGAAATCAATGATATATTCATGTATATTAACCAAATCTGAGTTAGAAATCACTCACCTCGATGAATTTCTTGAAAAATCCACGAAAAATCGCCACAAACCGAGCTCCCAAGGTCCAATATGTGAAATAATACCCTAAATCTCGTTTATATAGCGGATCCTCTGAACTCCCAGTGTGCGGTCCGCACAATTCCAAGTGCGCCCGCACATCCCAGCTTCTGCGGTCGCCCAAAAATGGTGCGACCGCATTTTTTGGTGGCTGCACAGCCATGCTTTAGTATTTTGATCATAACTTTCTCTACAGATGTCCAAATTTCTGCTGTGGTCCACACATCCCTCCTCTGTGGTCCGCATATTTCTGCTGTGGTCCGCACTTCCAAGGTACCAGAACAATATGAGAGTGCCGAAAATGCCCGGACTCGCTCAAAACTTACCTCGAAACACACCCGAGGCCCCCAGGACCTCAACCAAAGGTACCATCAAGTCCTAAAATACCATACAAACTCAGTCGAGCCCTCAAATCACATCAGACAATAACAAAAAACATGAATCACATACCCATTCTAGCTTAATGAACTTGAAACCTCAAACTTCTACAATGGATGTCGAAACCTATCAAATCACGTCCGATTGACCTCAAATTTTACACACAAGTCACATTTTACATTACAGACCTGCTCCTATTTTTGGAATCAGAATCCGACCCCGATATCAAAAAGTCCACTCCCGATCAAACTTTTCAGAATTTCAACTTTCGCCATTTCAAGCCAAACTTTACTAAGGACCTCCAAATCACAATCCGGACGCGCTCCTAATTCCAGAATCACCCAACGGAGCTAAAAAAACCATCTGAAATCCAATTCGTGGTCAATTACTCAATAGTCAAAACTTGGTCAAACCTTTCAAATTTAAAGCTTCTAGTTGTGAATCATTCCTCCAAATTAATTCCGAATAACTTGAAAACCAAAATCGATTCCCATAATACATTAGACATCATATGGAGCTACTCATGCCCTCAAACAACCGAGCAAAGTGAAAGTGATCAAAACGATCGGTCGGGTCGTTACATCTTCCCCCACTTAAACATACGTTTGTCCTCGAACGTGCCCAGATTTGTTCCCAAAGCCATCAAACCGTAGTGAATGCTTCCCATACACCTAACCGGGAGTGATCCCAAGTCACCCTATCCCATATAGGTCTGATAACACAACATGGCTGAAATTCTTAATCCAACCTAGCCCATAAGTCTTACAATCCAATTCCAACATCCAGAATTTTCCATAAGATCAGATCTCGCTTCTACACACTGTATTAGTCTGAACAAGTTGTATCAAGCCATATGCATAACCCGAGATTAAATCACATGATATACCACATAACTCAAACACTCATAGAGATAATTTCTAATCACAGTAGCTGCTCAAACCACCCAATGCCGGTAATACACCTCTTATCGAAAAAAGCCTCGTTCTAACACCTTCATATACTGCCAATGATGAAAGAGACACACAGAAACTCATAGCCATTCGTCAAATCAACAAGTCATGGAGTTCCCCCTCCTTCGAAAAGGACTATAACAAATTTCTAATCCGACTTTCGATATTATTCTTCCAACCACGCTGCAATCACTTTCGATAGTATTCATTCTAGGTCCGATGACCCCATCTCATCCAACACGACCACTCTAGTGACATGACACCTCAATACAATCTAAAGCCGCAACTCGTGCAACCCGTGCACCAATAAGCAACATTCCATATATACTCAATCATGGAAAATGCCTCAAACGAGAGGATTGTTCTACCATCTTAACAAGTACCATCACAACACCATGCTAAGAGCCTAGCATACACCATAGAGACAAAACACACGAATCCAACACAAGGGATCATATCTCAACATAACTTCGCTGCAATGCGTGACCCATCCAAACGCGGGTCCATAATATATTCCTCGATCCGCCTTGCTCAAAATCATAACCACGCGAAATTCGACATCAAGTTCCCAAAGTGCATTACCACAACCACAGACAATCAGACGATACAATGCCATACAAAATCCGAAAAGACATAACCAATATGCCCTCAATCATGCAATACCCAATTACTCATCTCACTCAAAATTTGCTATAAGACCACAATATAATCGCACCATGTGTGTCTAAAACCAACGAATCACAACTCCTCGTAGCATAGGGGAGTAACTCACAGATCATTTCAGAACACGAATAAGATCAAGAACAACCAACTGTCACATTCCTCAGCAATAGCAGTATGATTAATCCGACTCAGTGTAGAATACACATCCTAATTGGGCCTACCAATGGACCCCCAAATCAACTCTGGTCACCCACAAATAGATAAATAATCCTCTGAAAGTCCACAATGACTGAATCATAACACATACCATCATCTGGGTAGCTTCAACCACACTTCACAGTCCATAACCATGCAACAATCTGCTCCTGAGAACTCCCAGTCTCCAAATCCATAGAACCCATGAATCACCATATCTGATCCCAACTCCACCGCCTGAATGTTTAACACATCCCTCACACACGATCATCCCATGAAGAATACTTCTCTAATTCTTCCATGCCACATAACAATATCTGAAAATCGGTAGTTAATCAACCAGGAGAGTGTCGCAATACCAATGAAGTAATATCATTCATTTAATCATCTGAAACCTCTATGCTGCCTAAGAATTGAGGACATTCCTTTCAAAATCGAATCGTGACCTTGCACATGTAAATTTCAATCCTACACAACACACCACACCTATTATGCCATCATATGAAAAATACAAAAATCTCAAAATCAACTCTGAGCCGCAAGCAAACAACATAATCAATTAGCTAAGAATCTTCCATTTGATCCCATCCAGGAAAAAAAAATCACAACACGCAACAAGTTCCAAACACTAGTAGGAAATACACATCTCAAACCGTGGTAGAAACCATCGAGAACTCTCCGAAACCCATTTGCACATAACCAAACCATCAGAACTAAATCTCTTTAACTCAACCAAGCCACGGAGGCCACCAAAACCCAAGAGTACCACCACAAAACACCTGTACAAACTCACTACCTCATAAGTACCTAAAGAAATGATCATATTCATTATGGTGATGATCCAACCTACTACCAAGCTGTTCTATTTTCTCCGAGTTCCTTCTGAATTGCACTCAAAGTGATACTTCTCCTTATTAGAACACCACGATCCTTAACCAAAACTCACCACACGAGACCCTAGCATAAAACCACACCGCCTTAGGGATCATAAGCCGCTGAATTCTCTCTGAAGCACCCCAAAAGTACCACAATTAAGATACCCACTCTGAAGAGACCTTCCGTGAATCTAATGCAGCTTCTTTCCCCTTTCCTGATACTGAAATGTAGAATCCATAATGATATAGAAATGCCACAAGTATTGACAACCTCCAATATAAATCTCAGTTTCTAGCCAAATACATAACCTAAAGATTCCCAATTGTTACATATAAATCTTCAATCCATTAGAACCATTCTTGGGAGTCATCCACTCTACTCAAATCTCAATTAAACTGATCAAACAGATCGAACGACATGTGCCTCATTTGCACACCAACACCTTAAGAAGTAACCCACACTTCTAAGCAACCGAGTGAATTCCCTACTCCATGTATACTGCATTCTTTATAGATAACTACTCAATAATTCAGTGTTTCCCATATACCTAGAAACATAATACAACCCGTATCCAGAAATTCCTTTACTCGAGTCCTCCTCGAACTCAACCTTTTCCAGTCATAACTGATTCACCAATATACCTCAAACTGAAACCAATACAGCACATAATCGCGCAATCAACCTATCCATAGCAGACTCCCCCACTTGGATCTAAGCCATAGATCAAAGCACACAATAACTCACAATTTCCATATTCTGTTGCTGCAAAAATCTCGCACTGAACTTCAACAAAATTCCTCATAAGTTCATGTAACACAAACCATCTAATATCTCAAATCATCTGTAAATCTCGCATTCATCCTCGTAAAAGCCAAGACCACTTCCACAAGCGATCCAAACTCGAATTGCACTACATATAATTCACTGGTAAAAGAGAACTCTCAACAAAATAACATAGGGATCACACAACCCTCAGGACACCCCTAAGGAGATAACCCGCCTGATTCGCCTCAAACTGACATCTCTTTATACTCTTCCACAGTCACAAATACTACACAATTACTTAATCTTCCTGATTCTGAACTCATCAACAAGACATGAGAATCTAATTCGAATAATTAAACAACATGAAATATCCTCCAATATGCTCATAACTCGATACTATACGTCACATCAAGGTAAAAATCAAGCGACCAATAGTCCTCTTTACATTACAAGAAAACTCTTGTCGTCAAATTCAACCCATATGAACACATCTCGCAGTCACATCATACTCATCACGTAGCCATACAGCCATAAATTCCAGTAATAAAGAAATTATCAAACATATAATTCCAAAAGCACGTGTTCTCAAAATCAAAATCTCTAAGCTCAAGTTACAGTCAAAACCCGGCCTCAAGTCCTCCAGACTGGCCTATCATCATCACACAAAAACCAAGTCTCGCACCTCAACCATGAAATCACAAGCCGTTGATGTATAACTGATACCGAGGACTTATGTGCGTATACGAATGCGTGGAAGGAATCCAAAGAGTTATGCTTCAAGATGAATCAATGTCGCACGATAAGGAAAGAAAGATAGGGAGTATATCCGAAATGTCATGTAGGCTCTCAAAGATAGGTATGGACGTCATCATACAGATCCGCAAGACTCTACTAGACACTTGCTTATGACTTGTAGATTCTATGAACCTAGAGCTCTGATACCAATCTGTCACGATCCCAAATCCACTAGTCATGATGGAAGCTAACCCAACCCGCTAGGTAAGCCAACTAATAATTACCCAATTTCAATAAAATTAACAAGACAGTAAACTAAAGAGATTATCTAACTTTTATATATTTCTCAAGGACTGGTAGTACAAATCATGAGCTTCTAAGAATAGAATTTACAAAGAGGAAATGAAATAAATACATAGTCTGTTTGAAAACTACATAAACAGAACTTATAATTTAAGGCTACCCCGAACAACAGAGGCAGCTGCAACAGGGACGCAAGTACGTCTTCAATTTCAGCAACCCTCGAACACAACAACAACAACAGCCAACATCTGCACGCAATATGCAGAAGTGTAGTATCAGCACAACCGACTATATGTACTAAGTAAGTAACAAACCTAACCTTAGGTTGAAAGCACAGACGAGCTATCACAAGGTCGGTTCCAATACCGATATTCTACAACAGTTCATAACAACATAATACAAGTAATAAAAGGTATCTCTGAAGTAAAAGTACTCAGCTCATTTACAATTTCAAAAAATGGTCATGCTTCCAAGTATCTTAATGAGAAAATCCAAATCTTTTACCGAAATGCCAAAGATACAAGTGAGTTTGAAAACTGTAATTCTTTTCCAAATAGCCTTTCCACAATACATAAAATGTTTCATTTTCTTTCCAGATAACAAATAGAAAATCCCTCTCTATGCCCACATATCAATGTATAATAATTCATGAATGACGTGATACCATATAATATGAGGAAAAATGCATCTCTGTGCCTGTATGTCACGTGTGCATGCAAATACCATGTATCTCAGAGATGAATCATGTACTCACACTCTTAGAGTACTCAATCTCACTGTTTCACACTTTGCACTCATCACGCTCAACCACTCGGTACTGTATATGGCCCATACGGCCCAGAGAAATCCAACCTGTGGAGAAATCCATCTCCAAATATTAAGTACTTCGGACAAATCCATGTCCAGGGAAATCCATCCTTCTGTAATATCATCCGCGCTCACTGGGGGTGTGTACAGACTCCGGAGAGGCTCCTACAACCCAAGAGCCATCATAAGCCAAATCCAAGCACAAATCAACAAAACATGGTGCAACGTGAATCCTGATCCCATAACTGTCACTCATAATCAGGCTCTCAGCCTCACTCAGTCATCAATCTCTCCAGTCTCACACACAGGCTCTCAATGTCATGAAATAGCCCGACAACAATAATATTATGTATTAATAAACGACAATTGAGACTGAGATATGATATGAATGCATGAATATGACTGAGTACGAAATATCAATAAAATCAGTGAGATGACTGCGAGAAACGACCACTATGGGTCCAAACAAAATCAGCATAAAGCATAAACATGATATTTAGCATGATTGACAGCTCAGTTATTTTATCACATGGTGAAAACACAAATATCAATAAAATAGGGCCGCTAGACAGTGCCATGGGAACAAAAGAGTCCAAATTCACAGGGTGCACGCCCACACGCCCATCACCTAGTATGTGCGTTACCTCAATACCAATCACATAACACGTAATGCGGGGTTTCATACCCTTATCACTAAGTTTAGAAGATTTACTTACCTCGAACAAGCTAATTTCCAATACCGAGCAAGCCAAGTGATGCTCCAAGAATGCCATCACGCGCATAGCGACCTCTGAACGGCTCAAAACTAGCCAAAAGCAACTCAAATACATCAAATAAATCCCAAGGAAACAATTATAAATGCTAAGGATCGAATCCTAAGTCAAATCCTAAATCCGGCCAAAAATCACACCTGAGTTGTTTAGTATTTAGTTGCGAAAATATTATCATTTACTATGTAAGTTCTATCTTTTATTATTTAATTGAAGGAAATTACGATTTCAAAATACTAAAATGGGTAATAAAGTTAATTAATTACTGTTGGCTTGCCTGAAAGCAGTGTTAGGCGCCATCACGACCTTTAATGAATTTTGGATCGTGACATATTAACAATTCATTGATCTTAATAATGAATTAAGCATTTATTTATACAAGTTGCCTTTAATTTTACCTGTTGCTACTAGAATTAAGTGTTCATTTATACAAGCTGCCTTTAATTCTACGGGCAGAAAAATAATTGTAATTAGCATATATTATAATTTTGTTGGTATTCGAACATAATAGAGAAACAAGTACAAAATTGGAATTATATTTTTCAACAATTATGAACATTTCTTTTACTTCGAGTGCTTAAACTTCTTTCAATTATTTTTTTTTCAGTTCTCTAGATATTGCAAAAACAAATGCTTAGAGTCGGTAATTAAATTAAGAATCTAACAAAATGCAAAAATACCATAATTGGAATTTGAACGTCCAATTAAAGCAAATACGGGGTCATTTTTGCTGTTACACTTGAAATATTCTTAAAATTATGGCGATTAAATAATTTATATATAAATGAAAAACTTATATTGACCGAATAATTTTTCAATTCTTAGGGTGTGTTTGGTATGAAGGTGTCACGACTCGGAATCCCAATCTCGGGGTCATGATGTCACCTAGCATCCACTTGCTAGACAAACCGACGTGAGATAGTTGATTAGCCAAATTTTAACAACTTAAATAAGGTGATGATAAATAACGAGAGGTAGGAACTCAATCTAATGCAACACCAACATGACTCATGTAATAGTATCTACTCCTAAAGATCTGGAGTCACGAGTACACGAGCTACTAAAAATTGTACAAACATAGTCTGAAATAAATACAACTAATTCGAATGAAACAAACAGTAAAAGAGGGAAGAGGAAGGGGACTCCAAGGTCTATGGATGCTATCAGATCTACCTCAAGTCTCTGTATGCAATGATCCGAGTTGACGCACATCACGCACCGCTGAGACCAATACCAAAATCTTCACAAGAAGTGCAGAAGTGTAGTATGACTAAAACCGACTCAATGTACTTCGTAAGTGTCGAGCCTAACCTCGTCGAGGTAGTGACGAGGCTATGACAGGACACTCACGTAATTAAACCTGTGCAAATATGTGTATATGTACAACAACAACAACAACAAAATAGAGATTTAACAATGTACTATTGGAAGGACATGCGAAAGGGGAAAAAGATACAATAACTATGACATACATGATACAAGATAGCCAAATAACTTATCAACCAATGAAGACAGATAAACATACAGAATAAAGATTGCACGGCATCACACTTTGTGCTTTTACTCTCATCCTAACCATGAAATGATGACATAAGTAAAAATGAAATGGTACGACATCACCCTTTGTATTTTTACTCTCGATTTGCCTATGTATCAATGAATAATTGGGAACATTGGCACCACATCACCCTCCATGCTTTTACTCTCGATCTCACCATCTAACAATGAATAGATGGCACGACATCACCCTTCATGCTTTAATTCTCTTCCTTACTATGTATTAATCAGTAAATGAGATAATGAAATGGCACGACATCACCCTTCGTACTTTAACATTCTCCCTTACCATGTAGTAAAGAATATATAAATTCGGGAGATAAATAGTGTGGAGAATGTGCTTTACGTCAGTTATGATTCCAAGATACTAAACCTCAACTTCTAAAATACTCAACCATTACTAATTATGCAATAATTATGGAAGGAACGGTCAAATAAGTAATAATCAAATTTAAGCATGGATATTATAATTAAAAGGCAACAAATCACAAAGAAACAAATACCACCAACATACTTTATTCCAAAAACTACGCATAAATGCTCGCCACCTCACATATATGTTGAACCCATATGTTAATCACGTAGCAAATAGGAAACAAGTCCTAATCCCTCAATTCAAGGTTAACCACGATACTTACCTCGCTCCGCAATCAACTCAAAGCTGAACATGGGCTTTTTATCTAAAATCTACCTCCAAACCAATCGAATCTAACCAAAAATTGTTCAAACAATGCAGAATAAGCTTTAGAAACTACCCATACGCGAAAAAGATTCAATCTTAATGATTTCGAAAAAAGTCAACCTCAGGTCCGCTTGGTCAAAACTCGATATTCAGACCAAAACTCAATCACCCATTCACTCTTGAGCCCGATTATATAATTAGTTTCGAAATCTGACCTCAATTCGAGGTCTAAATCCCAAATTTACAAAAATTTCTAATTCTACCCAAATCCCTAATTTCTGCCATGGAAATCCTAGATTTGATGTTGAAAACTAATGAAATGTAATGGATAATTGAAAAGAAATAGATTAAAGTCAATTAGCAATAAATTTAGGAAGAAAATCTCTTGGAAAAATTGCCTCTAGGGTTGTTTAACCAAAAAATAAGATTCTCAATCAAAACTTATTTTTAGAAGAACGCGGGTTACTGATAACCAAGAAATTCCATACTCTCTCAATTATATGGAAAACAATAAATGTAAGAAATTCAAAAGTAATCGATTGAAAGAAAAAAAAAGTAATGGTATTCCAATAAGATATAGAACGTATCCTTACAAGTGAAATTCTCTTCGCTTATATAGGAGTTTACAGATGTAACGTTATCTTCCTTTTATGGACGAATCATTATGAGAACTAATGAATTTAATGAACCGTTATAATTGAAAATTTTCACTGTTTATAAAGATTCTGTAATGATTCAAATTCTTCTTCCTCATTGATTTATTGGTTCGTGAATCTTCCCTTTTTACTGTCTTGATTCATTCTGCCTGTGTCTCTTCATTAAATAATTTAGACTCGAGCAACTTCATCCTTTCATGTCGTGAGTGATTTTCTCGTACCTCTTGTAACTCGTTCATCTTTTAATGTAATACTCAATTGTCGTCTTCTTAGTGATCCACGTATCATGCCCTGTCACCCACATATTATTCCACGTGTATTATTTATATTCTACTAATACAGATAGTCCCCCACTTGCCGAATATTCTGCAATTGAATATTTGGGAAGTGGTATGTATGATTTTTTGTCGCTCTTTCCCATGTATCATTGTATCTTCTTCAAAACCAACGCGTCGTATGTCACTTTCATTTAATGCATATGCCACGTGGCCTTTTTCGATTGGGTCTGTGACTCTTCAGCGATTTTTAGGGGTTTCTTGCGGCTGCGTCAGTCACTGTTTCATTATGATGTTTCCATCATGACTCACTTTTCGTGACGGTAGATTCTTCTTATAAATACCTCATGTGCCTTTTAGTTTCACGAAACCTTCAATATACAGTGTTCTTTTTCTTTAATCGTTCTTATTCTTTAGTACATATTATTTTCTTGTACAACCATGTCTTCATCAAATCCCGATCCTCACAGAGTAGTAATTGCAGATGAACTTCCTGATCGGCTCCAACTTTGCACCACTATATAATGGCGAGAAGTGGTCGATGTAGCTTTTACCCGAAAGGTCAGAATCAATATCCACAGGGAGGTACTATTGGTTGGGAGTTGGGTTTCTACCTAATCTAGCTTTGTCTTAATTACACTTCTAACCATGAGTGAGTTTGATTCTATATTAATTGCTGAAAATAATCTAAGTATAATATTTTTGTAGGAGTTTTCTCAATTAATAAAAAGCACTAGGGAAGTGACTTACACCTAGGCGAGTATCTAATGGGGTCTAGAATTTAGGACAAGCTTGTTGTATATGGGGTTGTTATATAACCGCACACTTATATTACTCACTCTACACCTCTCGGTAGTTTGAGTGACTTTGCCCAAATTAGCTTTCTCAAGCCTAATTGGGTGTTCAAACAGTGCAAGTGAAATTGGCTCAAGTCGGGTATTACTATCTCTAGGTTTAACCCTTTAATTGGGGCTATCAATCTCTTGAATTCACCCAAATTACTTGTTAGCCTATTTTACCTAGACTTGAGCCCTCTTTCTCAAGAAGAGCCCTAGTCAAAAAAGCACGAATAAGTGTTTACAACCACTGTGAGCATGTGATTTTTATTCGCCGTATCGTCCTATAAAAATCCCAATAAATCAATTGATTTTATAAATATTGATTGACTTTTCAGTAATTAATTGTGAATTATTTGCATTGCTTGCATATCCATAATTCATCTTTCAAAATCATTGAAAATTCTACATTATGAAGTTATTAGTTACAATTAATTAAATGATAGACAAATAACGAGTATTTAACGTAATGTAGTTTTTAATAACTAATTACTATAAAAATTAACCATTTTTTATTCGATAAATCATAGATTTAACTAAGAATATATAATTGATTGTTTTATTCTTAATTAATATGTAAATATATGAAAAATAAGGTTTAAAATTAATTGCTACATTTTTTTGGATTAAATTAGAGTTTAATTTAATTAGATTAATTAAGTTAATTAATTAAGAAAAAAA
>ML417070.1:0-45285 GCA_005239525.1 Nicotiana knightiana | reverse complement strand
GTCATGAACAATGTTGGCTTGCACAGGAGCAACAATCAGTTTTAGTTAGTTAGTTTTTTTTTTTTAATCTTGTAGTCTTTTTGTTTAGGAGATTTGGTATTTCATAGTTAAAGACAATGTAATAGTATATTACTCCCCTAGACCTTGTATACTTTCCTCTTTTCCAACATTGTAATAAATTGGACTATGCTCTATTAAATGTACATTCAATGGCGTTTATTTTTTTTACTTCTCTTCCTTAAAAATCTGAAAATCTCAATTCCCCAAAATTATAGAAGAAAATTGTGTTAACTTGGGCCAGGTCTGCCCAGGCCATTCGTAATTGGGCCAGACTCACAGATACGACCCAATTAGGCCCAATAGGGTCTAGATTTCAGGTTATGGGGCCTGGAGTGTTAGACCCAGTAATTGCACTAAGTGATTTATAATCAGTCCATTTATATCAGTATAATGAGTATTTCATTTACCAAACTCACTGAAATTTCGCATCACTGAAATGAGTTTCAAATCGAACAACAAAGGATAGAGTTTAAATCTAAAATTTTCTAGACTGTTTTGTTCTGAATAAAAAATAGGCAAGATTCAGTGTTACATACCCTAATATTTTCTGATTTAAAGCTTTCTAAAAAGGATCAAATGACTTTAACTCAAAATATTGTTATGTTGGTTTTCAAACAATCGCTTGCAGCAAAGTTTAAGGAAAGCTTTTCTTTTTAGATTCTTAAGCCGTGTACAAATACCCTTGATTATTAAATGGGTCAAATGGTAGTGGGACTACACTTGCCTTTATGTGATATCATATCTGCAATTCGAGCTTGCCTTATTTATTGCTATATAAATCGAAATGTGTTAGCATGTCTCTCTGTTGAATGTTTTATTCGCTTTTAATTCGAATTTGTATCTCCTTCATCTAAAATAGCCTAGACTAGGATTTGGCCAAAGGGGTAATTGATAAATTGGGCTAAACATGGCCATAGACCAAACATTTATCCTTTAGGATAGTAAATTTAATCTTAGATGACTATGTACATATTCTATAGGCTAAAAATACTTCTTATAGATTAAAAGTCGCAAAACTTAGAGAATAATCGAATATTGCTTCAAATAAGCATTTTTAATCGTCATGGCCATAGTCATGAATATATAATCTACACTCGGGAGTGGCAACTCATGCCCCCGACCCTCAACTCCAAACATTAACAAAATGTACATAGCAACCACGGGTGCATTTCATGTGACGTGTTTGCCGTGTGCTCAAAAATAATAAGTGAACGCCATCGTGACTTGTTTAAGATAAATCCATAAACGTCATAATCGATCTTATAACTAAAACACTCTTTCAAAAAATATAAAACATAAAGAATGATCGAACATTGCCTCAAATAGGTGTTATAAAATCGTCACGACCATAGTCCTGATTACGTAATCTACACTCGGGTGCGACAACTCATGTATCCAAATTCAACTTCAACCTATATTAAAATCACGTGTTGCAATTGCGGGTGCATTTCATGTGGCGTAATTGTAACATGTCCAAAAGCATAACAAGTGCATGTTCCCGTGACTTGTTTTCAAGATAAATCCATACATATCAAAAGCGGCTAAATTTCCAAGAGTTTAAATGTACAATAGGATAAAATACATAAGCAATCAGATAATTTAGGCCAAATATCAATAGTTAAGCGACCGTGCTAGAACCACGGAACTCGGGAATGCCTAACACCTTCTCCCGGGTTAACAGAATTCCTTACTCGGATTTTTGGTCGCAGACAAATCAAAACAGAGTCAAATTTCCTCGGTTTGGGATTTTTTAAATAAAACGGTGTCCCAGAACATCGTCAAAAATCCGGGTGGCGACTCTAAAATATAATAAATAAATCCCAAATTCGAGTAATGTCACTTTAATTGGAAAAACTCCCTTATTACCCTTACCGGGTGAAAAAGGAGGTGTGACACCGGTGACGACCGGAAGTTTTCCGGTCGTTAATAACTTATAATGACCGAAATTGGACTTTTAACGACTAGATTTCCCTCGCTAAAGCCCCATTTTCTTGTATTGCAAACAACAAGCCCAGCAGCAAGCCAGAGTCCCTCAGATTCGTTTAAATATTGAGAAAGATTATCAATCCGCCTTAGGGATCATGGATAACGATCTAAAGAATGCTATGAATGAGGCAGCCCGCTTAGACGAAGAACTGGCAAACACGATTGGTTCAGTCAGAAGAGTTGAGGCGAACAAAAATGCTGAAATACATAAGTTGCAAGAAGACTTGAGTATCATCGAAGAGGATACGCACAAGCAACAACTGGAGTTTGATCAGCAGAAAGAGCAATTTGAAATACAAAGGGCCCACTAGATACGCTCAAAGGATCAGCTTTATGCCCAATTAGAAGAAATAAAAAGGTAGAAGAGGGGTCATCAACACGCATATTTTGAAGCAGAGCGGCGTTAGTGGATGATTGAGAGAGGTGTGTTAAACCGTCGCATTAAAGAATATGAGAGACGTGAGGCTCAGATGGGACACACCTTCAACACTACCCAGATGTGGTTGTAGAATTGTCACGTGAATTTGGGGCAAGCTAGAGTGCAGGTACTTCAAGTGGTAGAAAAAGCAGCATATATTCATGATGATCATTGCCATCTAAACAATGAGAAAGTTGTCCAACATGCACGTGCCCTCGTCCCACAGTTGCTAGCGGTGTTTCAAAATTTGTACGAGACTTTGGGAGGAGAGTGGAGGCCAAGAGATACAGACCATTGATGATATCAGCTTAAGCAAGAAGACCATTGAAGATTAAATTCTTAGTGTAGCCAATTAGTTTTTGTTTCATTTTCATTTGTCGCATTTTTTATTTTTTGTAGTCTTTTATTTTATCAAAGTTTGTTTTATTCTAGTCATGTTTATGTCTTTAGAGTTAGTAGTCCTTTCTCTCATTGTATATAAAAAATGATTGGAAATGAATGAAAAATATTTTAGTTTGTTTTATTTTATTTTTATATGTATATATATTAAAAAAAAGCACAATTAAAAAAAATCATCAAAATTGTTATTATTTCCCTTGAACTACGTGATGGTCTGATTCATGCGGCGTCATGATACATAGGCAATTGTAACGACCCGACCGGTCATTTTGCGTTATCGGACCCCGTTCCCCTAAATGAAACTTTCCATAGCGGCTTATTGTGATTTATGACTTGTGGGGGCGGGTGGTCCGGGATTCAGAAGTGCTTAGAGCAATATTGGAACACTTGGTTCCTTCAGGTTGGCCTTTAAGGCCAAGTTTGACTTCGATCAACATTTTGAGAAAACGACCTCGGAATCGAGTTTCGAAGGTTCCGGTAGATTCGTATGATGATTTTGGACTTGGGCGTATGTTCAGAGTGAGTTTTGGATGACCCGGGAGCATTTCGGCGCCCAATATCGAAATAAGAATTTCCTTAAGTTAACATTGTGGTTTGGGATGTGGTTTGTGTTACCGAGGTCGGAACTGAATTCCGAGATCGGGAATAGTTCTGTTATGTCATTTATGACTATCTGAAAAATTTGATATTATTCCGAGTAGTATAGGTCGGTTCGGCGCATTGTTAGAAAATTCTAGAACTTAAGGTTCAAAGTTTGATTCAATTTGGTTTTGGGGTCAGATTCTTAGTTTCATTGTTATTTTTCACGTTCCGAAAATTCAAGCGAATCCGTATCATGAATACAGACTTGCCAGTGCCTTTGGATAGGGTACCGAGGGGCTCGGGTGAGTTTCGAACCCCTCGGAGCTAATTTCAAAACAGCAGAAATTCCAGGTCTGGTTTCCTTCTCCGCGTTCACGAAGAAGGAACTAGGCAGGGGTGGTGAATGCCCTGTGCGTTCGCAAAAAAGGCACCGCGATTGAGATGGGTTGGGCTCCTGACCCAGTGCGTTCGCACACCTCCCCCGCGTTCGCATAGAGCCCGGCCATTGGGCCAGCCCAGCTACCCCTTACCCTGTGCGTTCGCATGGCTCCCTCCACGTTCGCATGGAAGGCCCGTGTGGGCCTGGTCATTTAAGGCATCGCGAACGCACTGCCCAGGCTGCGTTCGCATAGAGGAAACCACTGGGCAGTGTGTTTTTATAGCGGGATTTAATTCATTTTCTTCTTCTTCCTTGGGACGATTTTTAGCATTCAAGAGGGGAAAACGACCTAGCTATTGAAGATAAGTAAATTCTACCCTAATATTAGTTTAATGCATGAATTACTAGTTTAATTAACTACCTAATTAGTGAAAATTAAGGATTTGGGGTAGTAACCAAGGGCTTTTGAAAATTTAGAAAATTACTCGTGCATTGGCTATGAATTCATACAAAAATCATATTTTGACGATCCTTAAGTTATGGGTGAGTGTTTCCTTCGCGAATTTTCGGAATCCGAGCATGCGGGCCCGGGGTTAGGTTTTGGGATTTCTTCAAGAATGATGAATTTGACTAAATTATAGGAGAATTCCATGCTTTGACTATAATTTGATATATTTACGTAACGTTTGGTTAGCTTCGAGTCCTTTTGGTGACGAGTTCAGAGTTTCGGGCGCATTCTTGACCCGGGGAGTAGGTGCGACGCGAGGTGAGTGTCCTTTCTAACCTCGTAAGAGGGAATTTGTCCCCGTAGGTGTTTTAAATGCTATGTGTGATAATTGTGGGGGCTACGTATGTACAAAGTGATGAGTCCATACGTAGCGGCTATTATTATTATGTCCAGGTAGTCAGGTCCACATCATGACTTGTGTTTTACTTGAGATGAACTATATTCTTAATAAATTAAATGTTACATGCGGATTATTTCCTTAAGATCATGGAATTTGAGAAAATTTGTAAGGATTGTTTACTGAAAAGTAATTTAGAAAGGAATATTGTGTGTGCATGTGACCGCTTGGCAATTTACATTCCGCGAGCGGAGTGTGATTTCCCCCACTCTTATGGGAACGGGTCGTACGCCACCGCATATTAGAATATGCACTTATGGTTCGGGCCGTTCGATCCTCGGCAGTGCATACAGATGATTACTTTATGGCAGAGATGCACTTATGGTTCGGGCCGTTCGATCCTCGGCAGTGCATACAGATGATTACTTTATGGCAGAGATGCACTTATGGTTCGGGCCGTTCGATCCTCGGCAGTGCATAGATGTGAGTACTTTATGGTAAGTTGCACTTATGGTTCGGGCCGTTTGACCCTCGGCAGTGCACGGATATGACTATCCTATGGCTCAGGCCGGTTGTCCTTATCATGTATGCGCATGATTATTGGTACTAAATTCATGGACATTGATTTGACAGATATTTGGGGAAGGTGAAGTAGTAGTTGTTTATTTATTTCCAGTACTTTCCTTGGATTTCAGTGCCTTATATATATATATTTTCGACTTCACTGCATTTACATGCCTACTGTTTCATCATATTCTGTTAAATTATATTGTTGGACCTTAGTGAGTGTCATGTCGACCTCTCGTCACTACTTCTTTAAGGTTAGGCGGGATACTCACTGGGTACATATATATTTATGTAATCATGCTACACTTCTGTACTTAATTGTACAGGTTCCGAGGCTGGTGCATCTGGTTGTCAGATCGGAGCTCGATTCTAATTATAGACGGACCTAACTTCACGGTGAGCTGCTTTCTCCTGGCGATCTCCGTCAGCACCATGGGGTTTCTTTTGCTTACTTCCCGTTTATTTCTTTCGGACAGTGGGACTGTATATTATATCTTTTGTATATTCTGTTAGTATGCCCGTAGGATTTGTGACACTAGTTCCTGGCACACACATGATAGTTATTATGGATTACAGGTCTGTATATATATTGGCTCACGCCTCCTCATGATCGTTTTTGATTAAAAACTGGCTAATTATCCTTGTCAATTTATGACTTAAGTTTCAAAAACTAAGTATATGTTGAAATGCTTAATCTAATAAGAAGGAACCCTTAGTAAATTGAGTGTTGGCTTGCCTGACCCCGCTGTTGGGCGCCATCACGACCTAAGTTAGGATTTGGGTCGTGAAAGCAATCCTCATCGGATGCGATCATAGACATAATTGAAAAAAAAGGAAAGAAAAAGAGCGTTAAATTCAAGAGGAAATAAATCAATAAGTTGGGATGAAGCATGAAGCCTTCCGAGATCATTTTAGAAAGGAAAATGGTATTAGGTTCATGACATACAATGTGTGATTAATATTTGCAAAATATCTAACTCTAACACGTTTGTTGTTTGTCATTTTTAAAGATAAAGTTAAACAGAGGTGGTTGGTTTGTTGTTTAAACTGGCAAATCACCCTTACAACACGAGATCAAAAGGAAAAAGTAAAATGGCAAACAATAGTGAGAATGAGTCAGATAATGATGATGTCCATGGACAATTGGTCGAACAAGGTACGGGATTGGTTGAAGAAGTAAGAGTGTTGAAGCAACAATTGGTAGAGGTGTACCAAGCTTAGGTGAATGGACAGGCACCGCCCTCACTACCCATAGGGCCTTTGGATAATCTTCATAATGTGTCAGTTGCAAATAAAGTGCCCATCTCCATAACAAATAACCCATTGTACCAACCTGGGCCTGGATTCATTAGCATTAACCTTCCCGTTATCCCCAGTACCTCCATTCCACGTCCTCCAACCGCAACACTCAGAAATGACCCACCTACTGTACCCATTGTCCAAACTTTCGCTGTCCCTCAACCGGCTCTTTCTCTAAAGTCCAATAATGATCCACAACTGAATGTTAATGATTCCCAACATTACTCTCCATAACTGACTTTCAAGGTTCCAGATTCATACAAGCATACTCCTCAGAACATGTTCCCAGTTGAGATTGAAAGCCCGACAAGAATATGGAACAAGAGGAAATGACTAGAAAAATGAAGAGCTTGGAATAAACCATGAGAAACATACATGATTTGGGAGGTCACAAGAGTGTCTCCTTTAACGATCTATGCATGTTCCCCCATGTCCATTTGCCACCCGGTTTCAAGCCCCCCAAATTTGACAAGTATGGCGGGCATGGGGATCTCGTTGCCCATTTGAAGAGGTATTGTCACCAATTAAGGGGAGCAGGTGTGATGACCCAAGGGGTCATTTCATGAATTTAGACTCCGTTATAGGCTTAATAGCCCCAAAAAGACTAATTTTAAATACCTCAATTTGCGTGCACAGTCCAGGCGTGAAACCGGAAAGCTTTTATGTGAAAATATGAGAAATAGTGATTTCTAGAATTTAAAATTTGATTATAGTTGACTTTGGGCAATATTTTTGAGTAAACGGACCCGAATCCGTGTTCCGACGATCTCGGGAGGTCCGTAGTAAAATATGGGACTCGGGCGTATGCCCGAAAATGAATTTCGAGGTGCCGAGCCTTAGAAATCAATTTTTGAAAGAAATTACTTTGCTGAAATATTAATGAAATAAAAAAAAGAATTAATATTTTAAATTATTGGTATCGGGTCCATATTTTAGTTCCGGAGCTTGGTACAAATTTGTTATGATATTTAAAGGTTAACTGTGGAATTTGGTGAAAAATGGAGTTCGTTTGACGTGATTCGGACATCCAGTTGAAAAGTTATGAACTATAAGAGTTCTTGATGAAAATGATGAGTTTTGAGGTTTAATCCATAGTTTTACGTGTTATTTTCATGATTTGATCGCATGATCAAGTCTGTATGATGTTTTTAGACTTGCGTGCATGTTTTTTAGAGCACCGAGGGCTCGGGTGAGTTTCGGATAGGCCACAGGATGTTTTGAACTTAAGAAAAATTGTTGATTTCTATTTTTTGGTGCCCAGTAAATTAGTGCTACGCAATCACATATCCTTCTCCGCGATCGCATAGTGTCAATGACCCCAAATTCTAACAGGTCGTGATGGCGCCTGTCGTGGAACTAGGCTTGCCAACCATCACATAACTACACATTTGTTTTAATAACGTGCGACAGAGTATAAAAATTTTCTCTAAGTTTTTAAGCAAACATAATAATATAATCTACTGTCTAAACAAATCCCCCAGGACTGGAGTCAACCGATCACGAGCATCTAAGAATAAAACTAACACTGCTAATGTCATAAACCATGTCTCGGAATAAAATACTAATACTAATGAAGTAAGGAAGGGAAATGGAGAAGCTGCGGATGCTGGACAGCTACCTCGAAATCCCAAAAGCTGACGATAACGAACTCGGATGGCTACTGCTCCGAACTAGTACCTGGGTCTACACACAGAGGTGCAGGGAGTAATGATGAGTACGCCAACTCAATAGTAATGAAAATAAACCACAATCTGAATAATAAGAAACACACAGCAACAAATACACCAATCCACAAAACCGTAAAACATCAAGTGTCAATAAAGTATACATAAGTTCGAAAACCAATTTCCATAAAAATCCTTAAAACAAGTATAATTTCCAATATTTCTCAGTAAAACTCCCAAAATATCAGTTTGAAAGATGAAACGAATCATAATCAAAAGCACAGAAAAATATCATTTTTATATCGCCCCTCGGGCAAAATCATCACTCGTAATCAGTCACTCAGCACCTCACCATCACTCAATAACAGTCACTCAGCACCTCACAGTCACTCAACATCAACCACTCGGGCAACCTCACTGTCACTCATGCCTCCCAATAACTCATCACTCAGCACTCGGCACTCGCACTCAGTAGGTACCTACGCTCTCTAGGGGTGTATATAGACTCCGGAGGGGCTCCTACAGCCCAAGCGCTATGAACAAGCCAAATCATGGCATCAATCACTCTTAGGCACTCGGCCTCTCTCATATCATAACATCCTCACAGTATTGGCGCCGGCCTCACTCAGTCAGACACTCTCAACATGCCACTCGGGCCATAAATAAACAAGGTTCTCGACCCAAAATAGTATTTCATTTCAATAATTAATATCAACAAGCGTTGAGTGTCAAAACAATTTATCAGGAAAGACTGATTGTAAAATCATAATTTCTAAGTGAGGAATATTAGTAAAATAGCCCCCAAAGGGTTAAAACAGATCGGCACTAGGCCCCAAACATTGCTTACAACCCAAATATATCAAAACATGATAATACTATAAAATATATACTTTAAAAGCAGTTTCGCAACTCAATAGTTGCCTAAAAAGGAACATTTTTCCAAATTTCCAGTTCGTGCACACCCGACACTCGTCATCCAGTGTGTGCGTCACTCCAAAATCCGTGAAAGGATGTAAAGTCCGGGTTTCACACCCTCAGGACAGGATTTAAAGATATTACTTACCTCAAACTAGCCCGAAAAGCTATTCCGCAACACGCTTGCCTCTCGAATCAACTCCTGAGTTCTCCAAATCTATCAAGTTCAGATTTTTCACATCAAATTATGCTAAGGGGATGAATTCCAATTGAAAAATATCAATATTAGCACAAAACCCGAAATTAGCCAACATCTCGGAACTCGACAAACTTTATACCAAAATGATCCTCATAATCTCACGAGTCCGTACATATAAAGAACTCTGAAATCGGAGTTCTTTTGACCCCTCAAATCATTCCTAAAAGTCTCTTAAACTCAAGCCCTAATTTCACCTTTTTCTACTGATTTTTTCCAATTAAACATTGTTAATTTTGTCCTTAATCACATATGATCGAGTTATTGGGTCAAAAATCCTTACCTCAATGAAGAACAATCATCTTCCCTCTTCAAAATCGCTCCGAAAGCTCAAATCTCGCTCAAAAATGAAAGAAAACTCGGACTGCTCATTATATATACACAGTCCAGAATTTTGGCGGTATTGTTCACGCAGTACTGTTCATGTGGTACTGTTCACGCAGTACTGTTCATGCTGCTGTGAAAAAAATGCAGCAGCTTTTTTTCTAGTCTAAATTGATCCGTTAACCTTCTGAAATCCACCCGAGGCCCTCGAAATCTCAACCAAATATACCAACACGTCCCAAAATACAATACGAACTTAGGCGAGCCTTTGAAACATCAAAACACCAAAATCACATCGAATTCAAGCCTATGAACTTTGAAATTTCTAAATTCCACCAACGATGCCGAAACTATCCAAAACACCTCCGATTGATCTGAAATGTTGCACACATAACCAAAATGACATTACGAACCTGTTCCAACTGTCGAAATTCCATTCTGACCCCGATAGTCTGTTTTCCACTGCCGACCGAAAATCGCCAAAGACTAACTTTCGTCAATTTAATCCTAATTCTACACCGGACATCAGAAAAATATATCCGGACACAATCCTAAGTCCCAAATCACCTAACGAAGCTATCTGAGCCATAAAATCCGCATTCCGAGGTCGTTTCAATAAGTCAACTCTCAGTTGACTTTTCTAACTANAGAGTTGTTCCAAACACCACCAAAATTGCCGTGTAACCTACCATGCACATATTCGGAGATGATTCCACGTCACCCTGACCCATATAGGTCCGATAGCACCACACAGATGAAATTTCGACATCCAATCTTGACCCATAAACCTTAAAACTACATTGTCACTTCTGAATCAATTTACAAGATCAAAATCCCACAACTATAAACTGAATAAGTCTGGGCATAGTGTAACAAGTCATATCCGTAACCAAAGATGAAATACCATGATACACTACATGACTCAAGCACTCGTGGAGATAACTCCTAATCACAATAGTTGCTTATAACAACCCAATACCAGTAAATAACCTCTCATCAAGCAAAGCCTCGTTCTAACACTTTCATATGCTGCCGATGATGAAAGGAACACGCAGAATCTAGTAATCATTCGTCTGATCAGCATCAATACCAATATACCATCCAAAGCCATAACTTGTGCAACTCGTGCACTCAATAACAACATCCCAAAAGCTCAATTTATAAAATAAAGAAGACTCACTTGAGAGGAATATCCTGCCATTAACTATTACCATCACAGCATCATGCTAGAAGCCTAGCCCACACCGTAAAATTAGAACACACGAATCTGACACCAAGGTTCATACCTCTACCTAACTCTGCTGCAAAGCGTGATCCCATCCAACCGCTGGACCACATGAAATACTCCAAGCCACCTTGCTCAAAATCAATAACCATGAAAAATTTAACATCAATTACTCAAAGTGCATTTCCATAACCCTGGGGGAAATCGGACGATACCATGCCACCCGAACCAGAAAGAACATAACCAACATGTCTCAATCCCGAAACACCCAATTACTTACCTTACTCAATTCTCGCTATAAAGCTCAGATAGAACTGCACCCTATGTATATACAACCAATGATCACAACTCCTCGAAACACTGAAAGGTAACTCATAGATCACTCTAAAACACGAATAAGCTCAATGATAATCGAACGGTACATCCCTCAACAATAGCAATTTGGGGTCAACAATTCCGACTCAGTGTAGAACACACACCCATACTGGCCTACCAATAATTATATTCTAAATCAACTCTGGTCATCCACAACAGGTAGATAACTCTCCAAAGGTTCATAATGACTGAATCATGACCTATACTAACACCTGACTAGCTTTGCTCGCATCCTCGTAGTTCACAACTACAAAAATAATTTGTTCATGAAAACTCCCAGTCTCAAAATCCATGAGGCGCACCAATTACCATAATTCCCATAATTCCTCTGTGTCACCCTGAAACCTTGAATATCAGCAGTCGATCCAACAAGAGAGCATCGTAACACCAAATGAAGCACCTTTATTCAAACACATTGCCTTAAACACATTGTCCTTAATGAATGTATACTCTCATCCAGCCACCCAATAGTAGTATCCTTTACCTAATCATTTGAAACTGCCAGTTCTGACCTTCCTTCCAGAACTGAACCGTGACCTCACATATGCCACTCTCCATTATACATAAAATACCGCATATGCCATGCAATCCTATGATAAATATGAGAACTTCATGCTCCCTTCTTATCCCCAAACAACTACGTACCCAACTAGCCAAGAACTTTCCATTTGATCCCATCTAGAAGAAAAATCACAATACATCACATGGCCCTCACGCCAGTAGAAATATACATCTCTAACCGTGGTAGAAACCATCAAGAACTCCTGAATCACATTTGTACAACACCAAACCGCCAAGACTAAATCCTTCCAACTCAACCAAGCTACGCATGCCACCAAATTCCAAGAGAATTGCAAGCACCTGTAACAAATCATTACCTTATAAACATCCAAAGAACTAACCATATCCCTTATCATGTCGATCCGACGTACTACCAAGATGTCCTATTTATCCAAGTTCCTTCTGACTTACCTTTGAATTGATACTTCTTCTTGCCATAATACCCCAATTCTCAATCTCGACTCACCGCACGAAACCCGAGCATAAAAAATTATACCGTTTAAGGCTCATAAGCCACTGAATACTCTCTCAAACATCCCCAGAGCACCACATCAAAAACACTTACCCTAAATAGACTTCATGTGAATTTAAAGTCATTACCTTCGCTTTCCTGATACTGATGAATATAATCCATGATAATGCAAATACACCACAAGCCTTGACACCTTCCCCGTAAATCTCAATTCTATACCAATTCACACCTTGAAGATCCTCAAGCGAATCTTGAGTCCGTCAGAACCATTCTCGAACGTCATTCACTCTACGCAATTTCAATTACACTGACCAACAGAAAGTACGACCTGACCCCGTTAGCATACCACATACTAGACCTAATTCTACACCGGACATCACAAAAATATATTCGGACACACTCCTAAGTCCCAAATCACCTAACGAAGCTATCCAAGCCATAAAATCTGCATTTCAAGATCATTTACCAATAAGTCAACTCTCAGCTGGCTTTCCCAACTATAAGGCTATTTTTAAAAACTAAATGACTAAATTCTTGCTACAGCCATTCCGATTCCCAGCCAACCAACTCTAACACATCATAAATAATATAACCAACCTATGACAAGGCAAAAATAGGAATAATAATGAAATTTCTACGGAACGACCGACCGGGTCGTTACACATAGTGTAGGTCGTGGGGGTCTTTTTTTGTTCTATACGATCGCATAGCTACATCCGTGATCGCATAGTGTTTATTTGATGGGGACAACTTTTGTTCTATGCGATGGCATAGCTACATCCACGATAGCATAGTGTTAATTTGTTGGGGACAACTTTTGTTATATGCGATCGCATAAATTCTTCCGCGATCGCATAGTGAAAATTTCAGGGGGTATTTTTTTTATTCTATGCGATCGCATCCCTTCTTCCGTGATCGCATGGAAGGCCTGCCCAGTCATATAAATACACTGTTAAACACAGACAGAACCTATTTTTCAACCATTTTTCGAACTACCAAGACCTAGAGACAATTTTCTTCACCAAGGTTCATCCCCAAAGTATTGGTAATCGATTCTAAACTTTTTTTTCAATCCCTTACTGATTTTAATCACTTTTAAAGCAAAACTTAAGAATTTTCATGGTAAAAATTGAGGGTTTGGGTAGAATTAGAGAATTTTGTAAAAAATGAATTTTTACCTCGAATTGAGGTCGGATTTCGAAACTAATTATATATTTGGGTTCGTGGGTGAATGGGTGAACGTAATTTGGTCCGAACCCCGAGTTTAGACCAAGCGGGCCCAGGGTCGGATTTTCACTTTTTTGAGAAAACTTAGGAAAAATTATGATTTTCAGTAAAGTTAGTTCCTTTAGCATCAATTAATGATATTGAGTTAATTATGACTAGATTCGAGCAAGTTAGAGCAAGATTCTAAAGGAAAAGCTATAATTGAGCAGTGAGTGGCCTACGAAATTGAGGTAAGTGTTTGGTCTAACTTTGACTTGGGGGAATAGGAATCCCCACTTGTTTGCTGTGTGAAATGCATGTGTGTGGTGTATAGGTGAGGTGACGAGTATCTATGCACCACCAAATTTCCTGTTAAGCATGATCCCTTTTTCGTTCCCAACTTAATTGATTATTGTCTTGATTGTTCTATGTTAATTATTGTTTTTATGACTACTTGGCCTTGGTATGTTGTTGTTAAATATTGTTGTGGTTATTTTGGAAAGAGTATTAGTTGTTTTAGCTGGTTCCCTTGTGGTACAAAATGATTGATATATATATATATATTCCTATTGGTTTCATTTTTTATAATATTGAGGAAGTTGTGAGAAATGCAGTTTAACTGTTTCGTGATTGTTAAGGTTTACGTGGTTATTTGGTTTCATTCAATTTATTCCCAATTGTTGTTATAAGTGGGTTAAAAGTGTTGGCTGTTCTCTTGATTCTATCATGATATATAAAGATTGAGTTGGGTTGACAGTGTTACGATGGTTACATATATTCTGGATGGTTTTGTTATGGAATGATATTGGTTAAAGCTTACGAGCTATATTGTTTTCTATTTTCAATTGTTGAAACAAAAATATTGTGAAAGGCTTGGCCTGAATTGTGAAATTTTTGAATAAATTGATATGAGATGTCTAGTGGGAGCAGGTTGCATGCCACAACAAGGAGTGATAAGGGTGGACAGGTGGGATCGGGTTGCACGCCGCAACAGGAGGAATAAGGGTGATATATATTTAGGCAGGAGCAATAAGGATGGACAGGTGGGAGCGGGTTGCACGCCGCAACAAGGAGCGATAAGGGAGGACATTTATATATTTTACTGGTTTTCAAAGAAAAAAAAGATTTGGAAACTTACTATTTTATTTTCACTACTTTTCATATTTTTGGCACTATTTTCATTTAAAGTTAAAGTTTGGAAATTTGGAAATTATTGAGAGTTGGTTATAGCTGAGGCCTGGAAAAGATGGCAGAGTTATTTTATTTATGTTGCAGTACTTAATTAATCGTTTAGAATTCCTTCTTGTTTTATATTTATTGTCTCCATTATATTTTTCTTGTTCGTGTAGAATTATTTATTTCGTTATTGTATATATTATGGTCACATGCTATATGTTGTTAATTCCCCGTCGTAGCCTCGTCAGTACTTCATTGAGGTTAGGCTAGGCACTTACTCAGTACATGGGGTCGGTTGTACTGATACTACACTCTGCTCTCTTTTGTGCAGATCCAGATACCGGCCAGTTGTAGAGTTATTTTGAGCAACTATTCATTTATTCGGATACACGAGGTATATCTGCCGGTGTTCGCAGATTCCGAGAGTCTTCTCCTATTTTCATAAATGTTGTTTTATTATATTCAGAACAGTTACATTATTTCTTTCAACCAAGTATTTGTATTATTCTTTAGTAAATCGTGATTGTGACACAAGACTCTGGGATAGTTCTGGGTTTATTTATATGATTAGTTTGTGGATCGATTTAATTGATTGTTTATTTTTTTATATTTGGAATTATTTATTGAAAGTCATTAGATCAAGTTTAATTTAAAATTTGTTTTATCCTGTTTAAATGGTTAACTAAACGAAATAGTTAAGCGAACTCTAACATTGGCTTGCGTAGCAAGTGTGGTGTTAGGCGTCATCATGATACCTAAGGTTGGGAATTTGGGTTGTGACAAGTTGATATCAGAACACTAGGTTGTCTAGGTCTCACAATTCCTGAACAAACTTGGTAGAGTCTGAAAGATCGGTGCGGAGACGTCTGTACTTATACCTCAGTGGCTATCAAGTTAGGAACAATTTCACTTCTATTCTACTCTATCGTGCGAGTTATTCTACCATTGATGATTGAACTTGTTTATTCCTGTCCTCTCACAAATCTTGACAATGCACAAAGCGTCTTCAACCGGACAAGAGATGAATCCCCAATGACAGCTACAATTAGGGGAATAGACATAAGCAGAGCTCATTCTAAAGCTCGAACATCAGCACCTATTCTACAGTCTCAAATGGATCTAGACGCGGAGGTTCTAGCTCAGTCGGTACATGTTGGACTAATAAAGATTCCAGAAGGATTTATAGCTACTCCAGTATTACAAAACAAAGGAATAGTTGAAAGAAACGGGGTTGATTTGTATGAGCTGTGAATTTTAACATTGTGGATTATCAGGCATTGTGACCTATGACTTCGTGCCAAGTGGGGAAGTCCACTGTCAAGGAATAGATTATGGGGTCATGTGTTATATCGGTTTGGGCTTGGGAGGTATAAGGCCTGAGATTTTTGCAAGAGATAAAGTTGGACTTGCGGAGGCTTACTCAACGTGGAAGTCACAGTTGCAGATTTTGGGTGATGTAGAGGGAGTACAGTGGTTAACAAGCTTCTAGACTATACGATTCGTGCCAAGGTTTATCTGTATAGAGCTCTACCTTTGGGGTCATTGTACATCAATAAAGATAAGAGTTACCCCAAGAAATAACGAAGGGTACATGAATAAGTGGGGTAGCTCAGCGGGGTTGAGTCAACATGTCAAAGGAGAAACTGGTCGCCTGTGGCCGAAGCAAGCCTACGAAGAGGGCGACCGGTCATTGCAACACCAGCTATTTGACTCAATTCTCATAATGCTTTTGAAAGAGTTCGTCTCTCGAACTTTTCATTTTGCGTGACGCTTAGGTTTTGAACGATTGTGTTTGTTCATCATGACAATGTCAGAACATGCCATCAGGTTCGACAAGTTAGCCTGTCATACTCCTACTTTGGTTCATATAGACAGAGAGTAAGTCTACAGACTCATTAAAGGACTCAAATATGATTGTAAAATTTTGTACGACTCAGGGCAGGTTGGTACTTCATTTCAGCTAGTGATAGAAATTATCCTAGACTTGGGAGAGTCCTATTTCATCACAACACTCAGGTTACGTGCCCCATTGCAGTTACAACTCAACTATATGACCAGCTAGGGAAAAAGGAGTCGGAATGACGAAATTGGAGGTTAGATTCCTAGAGGTGGAGACCAGCCTCTTGATATATTTTTTATGGTATGACTGAGGTCGGTACATTAAATGGTTTCATTACAAGAAAAATTTCTAATTATTATAAAGTGATGATTTCCTGAACTTAATACGGTTATGCTTATCTAATAAAATTCGTCTAATATGCTCCACTCTCGGGTGAACTTCGTAACTCAAAAAAAATCTACTTATGTGAATACTTGTATTGAGAAACTCTATGGACATAACTATGTTTATCATTACGTGTTGTAATTTTGTTTAACGGAAAACATTCAAAAGAAGAAAAAAATGGAAAGCTTCGATTGGCACGATATGCATACTACTTGTGACCCAGAATTGAGGGCGAGATCCTTGTAGTTTAATGTGATTTGATATGTTTAAATCGGGTTACGAGCCGCGGTGGAAGTTATGTAAGGACAAGGTCCTTGTGATGGAAATTCTTGTGTTTAAATTCTCCCTTGTGAGTTAAAACTTTACTATAGTACTGGTAGGGAGTCATGCATGTTAGGCTTATTCAACAACTTATGTATAAAAATAATAATAAAAGTAATACTAATAGTAAATAAATTTATTAATTAATTAATTGTGCATAATTTGCCAAATCCGTGTTATAATTATTGAGCTTTGACCTACGAGGTATGTGCACGCCCGTGTGGCGTTAAATGAGACATGTTAATTTGGGTATATAATTATGAGGTCTTCATGAATCGCATCTCTTATCAGTATCGTGAAGGGTAGAAAGGGGATTAGTGTTACGTGAAGTTATTGGGTGATTATTAATCATTATGAACAACTATTGAGATCATATTTAGCCGAAAGGGTGTTCCATTCAAATGGTCAGACGAGTGTGGGTGGAGATTTCAGAAGCTCAAGATGGATTTGACTACAGCGCCAGTATTGGTGATGCCTACAGGTTCAGGATCGTGCACTGTGTATTGTGGTGCATCTCGTATTGTATTAGGTACAGTATTAATGCATGGTGGAAACGTGATTGAATTTGCGTCTCGGCAGCTGAAGGTCCAGAGAAAAATTATCTCGTTCATGACTTAGAGTTGGCAGCCATTGTTCATGCATCAAAAATTTGGAGGCACTATCACGCCACCGTGTCATGTGAGGTTTTTACTGACCATCATAGTCCCCAGTACTTATTCAAGCAAAAGATATAAATTTGAGGCAGCGGAGATGGTTAGAGTTACTAAAAGATTATGATGTCACCATATTGTATCACCCAGGGAAGGCCAATGTGGTGGCCGATGCATTGACTAGAAGGCGGTGAGTATGGGCAGCCTTGAGTATATTCCAGTTGGTGAGAGACCGTTGGCCTCAGACATTCAGACGTTGGCTAATCAGTTCGTGAGTTGATACTTGAGGAGGCTCACAGTTCTAAGTATTCGACTCACCCCTGTGAAGTCAAAATGTACCAAGACTTGAGGCAGCATTATTGGTGGAGAAGGATGAAAAAGGACATTGTTGTGTATGTGGCTCGTTGCTTAAATTGTCAGCAGGTAAAGTATGATCATCAGAGACCCGGTGGTTTTCTTCAGCGGATAGAGATTCCTGAGTGTAAGTGGGAGCGTATCACTACGGACTTCGTTGATGGGCTCCCACGGACTCAGAGAAAAATTTGACGCAGTTTGGGTTATTGTAGATAGGCTGACTAAATCAGCACATTTCATTCATGTGGCAAGTACTCATACTTCAGAGCGGTTGGCTAAGTTATATATCTGGGAGATTGTTCGCCTTCATGGTGTGACCGTGTCTATCTTTTCTGATCAGGGTACGCAGTTTACTTTGCACTATATGAGGGCAGTTCAGCGTGGGTTGGGTATCCGAGTGGAGTTGAGTACAGCATTTCACCCTCAGACTGACGGGTAGTCCGGGCGTACCATTTAGATATTGGAGGATATGCTCCGCGCTTGTGTTATTGACTTTGGAGGTTCGTGGGATCAGTTCTTGCCGTTAGTGGAGTTTGCTTATAATAATAGTTATCATTCAAGCATTCAGATGACTCCTTATGAGGCATTATATGGTAGACGGTGTAGATTGCCAGTTGTATGGTTCGAGCCGGGAGAGGCTCAGTTGTTGGGTACAGACTTAGTTCAGGAGGCCTTAGATAAGGTCAAGATTATTCAAGAGAGACTTCGTGCAGCTCAGTCTAGGCAAAAGAGTTATGCCGATTGTAAGGTTCGTGATGTGGCATTCAGGGTTGGAGAGAGAGTATTGCTTCGTGTGTCACCCATGAAGGTGTTATGAGATTTGGGAAGAAGGGTAATTTGAGCCTTAGGTATATCGGGCCATTTGAGATTCTTGATAGAGTGGGGGAGGTAGCTTATAGACTTGCATTTCCTCCCGGGTTATCCTCAGTTCATCCGGTATTCCACGTGTCTATGCTCCGGAATTATCATGGTGACCCGTCCCACGTGTTAGATTTAAGCTCTGTACAATTGGACAAAGACTTGACTTATGAGGAGGAGCCGGTAGACATTTTAGACCGGCAGGTTCGTCAGTTGAGATCTAGGAGTTATCCTTCAGTTCGAGTGCAGTGGAGAAGCCGGCCCGTTGAGGCATCTATTTAGGAGTCCGAGTCAGACATGCAGAGTAGATATCCACAATTGTTCGCCAATTTAGGTAATTTTCTATGTTCGTTCGAGGACGAACGTTTGTTTTAGAGGTGGAGATTGTGATGACCCAAGGGGTTATTTCATGAATTTAGACTCCGTTCTAGGCTTAATATCCCCAAAAAGACTAATTTTAAATACCTCAATTTGCATGCGGAGTCCGGGCGTGAAACCGGAAAGCTTTTACGTGAAAATATGAGAAATAGTGATTTCTAGAATTTAAATTTTGATTATAGTTGACTTTAGTCAACATTTTGAGTAAACAGACCCGGATCCGTGTTCTGACAATCCTGCAAGGTCCGTAGTAAAATATGGGACTCGGGCGTATGCTCGGAAATGAATTCCGAGGTCCCAAGCCTTAGAAATCAATTTTGAAAGAAATTATTTTGCAGAAATATTAATGAAATAAAGAAAAGAATTAATGTTTGAAATCATTGGTATCGGGCCCGTATTTTGGTTCCGGATCTCGGTACATATTTGTTATGATATTTAAAGGTTAACTGTGGAATTTGGTGCAAAACGGAGTTTGTTTGACCTGATTCGGGCATCCGGTTGAAAAGTTATGAACTATAAGAGTTCTTGATGAAAATGATAAATTTTGAGGTTTAATCCATTATTTTACGTGTTATTGTCATGATTTGATCGCACGAGCAAGTCCGTATGATATTTTTAGACTTGCGTGCATGTTTATTATAGAGCCCCGAGGGCTCGGGTGAGTTTCAGATAGGCCACGGGATGTTTTGAACTTAAGAAAAATTATTGGTTTTCTATTTTCTAGTGCCCAGTAAATTAGTGCTACGCGATCGCATAACCTTCTCCGCGATCTCATAGTGTAGGTCGTGGGGTTACATTTTGTTCTATGCAATTGCATAGTTACATCCGCGATCGCATCGTGTTAATTTATTGGGGACAACTTTTGTTTTATGGGATTGCATAGCTACATCCGCGATCGCATAGTGTTAATTTGTTGGGGACAACTTTTGTTCTATGCGATCGCATAGTGAAAATTTCAGGGGGTATTTTTTTTATTCTATGCGATCGCATCCCTTCTTCCGCGATCGCATGGAAGGCCTGCTCGGTCATATAAATACACTGTTAAACACAGACAGAACCTATTTTTTAACTATTTTTCGAACTACCAACCCCTACAGACGATTTTCTTCACCAAGGTTCATCCCCAAAGTATTGGTAATCGATTCTAAACTTTGTTCTTTCAATTCCTTACTGTTTTTAATCACTTTTAAAGCAAAAATTAAGAATTTTCAAGTTAAAAATTGAGGGTTTGGGTAGAATTAGGGATTTTTGTAAAAAAAAAAAAAATTTACCTCAAATTTAGGTCGGATTTCGAAACTAATTATATATTTGGGTTCGTGGGTGAATGGGTGAACGTAATTTGATCCGAACCCCGAGTTTAGACCAAGCAGGCCCGGGATCAGGTTTTCACTTTTTTGAGAAAACTTAGGAAAAATTATGATTTTCAGTAAAGTTAGTTCCTTTAGCATCAATTGATGATATTGAGTTAATTATGACTAGATTCGAGCAAGTTAGAGCAAGATTCTAAAGGAAAAGCTATAATTGAGCAGTGAGTGGCCTACGAAATTGAGGTAAGTGTTTGGTCTAACTTTGACTTCAGGGAATAGGAATCCCCACTTGTTTGTTGTGTGAAATGCATGTGTGTGGTGTATAGGTGAGGTGACGAGTATCTATGCACCACCAAATTGCCTGTTAAGCATGATCCATTTTTCGTTCCCAACTTAATTGATTCTTGTCTTAATTGTTCTATGTTCATTATTGTTTTTATGACTACTTGGCCTTGGTATGTTGTTGTTAAACATTGTTGTGGTTATTTTGGAAAGAGTATTGGTTGTTTTAGCTGGTTCCCTTGTGGTACAAAATGGTTGAGCAGTTTAGCATTGTTTTTATGATGTATATATATATATACTTATTTATGTTCCTGTTGGTTTCATTTTTGATAATATTGAGGAAGTTGTGAGAAATGCAGTTTAACTGTTTCGTGACTGTTAAGGTTTACGTGGTTATTTGGTTTCATTGATTTATTCCCAATGTTTGTTGTAAGTGGGTTAAAAGTGTTGGTTGTTCTCTTGATTCTATCATGATATATAAAGACTGAGTTGGGTTGACAGTGTTACGATGGTTACATATATTTTGGCTGGTTTTTTTATGGAATGATAGTGGTTAAAGCTTACGAGTTATACTGTTTTCTGTTTTCAATTGTTGAAACAAAAATATTGTGAAAGGCTTGTCCTGAATTGTGAAATTTATGAATAAATTGATATGAGATGTCTGGTGAGAGCGGGTTGCATGCCGCAACAAGGAGTGATAAGGGTGGACAAGTGGGATCGGGTTGCACGTCGCAACAGGAGGAATAAGAGTGATATATATTTAGGGAGGAGCAATAAGGGTGGACATATGGGAGCGCGTTGCATGCCGCAACAAGGAACGATAAGGGAGGACATTTATATATTTTACTGGTTTTCAAAGAAAAAATAAGATTTGGAAACTTACTATTTTATTTTCACTACTTTTCATATTTTTGGCACTATTTTAATTTAAAGTTAAAGTTTGGAAATTTGGAAATTATTTGAGAGTTGGTTATAGCTGAGGCCTGGAAAAGGCGGCTGAGTTATTTTATTTATGTTGCAGTACTTAATTAATTGTTTAGAATTCCTTCTTGCTTTATATTTATTGTCTCCGTTATATTTTTCTTGTTCGTGTAGAATTATTTTATTCCGTTATTGTATATATTATGGTCACAGGCTATATGTTGTTAATGCCCCGTCGTAGCCTCGTCGCTACTTCATCGAGGTAAGGCTCGGCACTTACTTAGTACATGGGGTCGGTTGTACTGATACTACACTCTGCACTCCTTTGTGCAGATCCAGGTACAGGCCAGTTGTAGAGATATTTAGAGCGGCTATTCATTTATTCGGAGACATGAGGTATATCTGCAGGCGTTCGTAGATTCCGAGAGTCTTCTCCTATTTTCATAAACGTTGTTTTATTACATTCAGAACAGTTACATTATTTCTTTCAGCCAAGTATTTGTAGTATTCTTTAGTAGTTCGTGAATTGTGACACTAGACTCTGGGGTAGTTCTGGGTTTATTTATATAATTAGTTTGTGGCTCAGTTTAATTGATTGTTTATTATTTTGTATTTGGAAGTATTTATTGAATGCCATTAGATCAAGTTTAATTTAAAAAACTTTCTATCCTGTTTAAATGGTTAATTAAAGGAAATAGTTAAGGGCACTCTAACATTGGCTTGCCTAGCAAGTGTGATGTTAGGCGGCATCACGATCCCTACGGTTGGGAATTTGGGTCGTGACAGCAGGAGGAAAAGAAGAATTACTCATGGCTTATTTTGGGGAAAGTTTGACAGGAATTTCTTCAGGGTGGTTCATAGATCAAGACATCTCTCACTGGCAAGATTCGAACGACATGGCTCAAGATTTTATCCAACAGTTTCAGTACAATATTTATATAGTGCCAGACCGCTCTTCTCTCGTCAACACAAAGAAGAAACCAACAGAAAGCTTTAGAGAATATGCAATCAAGTGAAGAGAGCATGCTGTTATAGTCAAACCACCAATGAAAGAGGCAGAAATGGTTGACTATTTTTTCCAAGCTCAGGATCCTGATTACCTCCATTACATGTTGGCCTCCATTGGTAAGCCTTTCACTGAGCCGATTAAGATTGGTGAAATAGTTGAGAATGGCATGAAATCGGGAAAAATTGTGAGTCAGGCAGCCCTCAAGGCGACCATGCAAGCAATTCAAAGCGGGTCAGGCAGTTTCGGAAATCGGAAAAAGAAAGAGGAAGGATCCATGATGACACCTGGGTTCGGGAGAATTCAAAGAGGAATAGTTCCTTCTTATGTGCAATGCCAACAAGGACAATCCAATTCTCCTCAACATTACTATCCACCTCAGGGGTCCCCGGTACTCAATTCCCCCGCAACAATACACAATGTTTAATGCCCAGGATTATGCTAGGCCTCCCAATCACCAACAATGGTGGGCACCAATTCCACAAGGCTCCCGTCAACTTCGCCCGAATTTTCGGGCATCATATAATCCTCGTCCCCGGCAAGGATATGTGAGATAAGAGGATCCAAATAAAGAGTTCACCCCAATTGTAGAATCGTATACAAGCCTATTTCGAAAGTTGATGCATTTGAAGTTTATAGAACCTGTCATGCCACGTTATGTGAATCCAAATTCAAAAGGTTTTGATTCCAATGCAATATGTGAGTGTCACTCTAACACCCAAGGTCATAGTACCGAAAATTGTGGACATTAAAGAAATCCATTGAAAATTTGATTGAAGCAAAGGCAATTGTGGTAACAAAAGATGAGGATACTCCTAATATCACAAACAATCCGCTCCCAGCTCATAATAATACACATTTTATTAGGATGATTTGTGATGATCGGGATTATAAGCAATATGGCAAGACAGAGATGGTTGTTGGAACCATAGGTCAAGAACCAAAAATAATAGTAAGCCCGCTGCAATTGGCACCGTTGATTGTGAAAGGTGCGAGTTCTAGTTTGAACTTGGCAGGTTCTGAAAAACAATTCTCTATGTCCCTGGAAGCACAAAAAATGTTGAGGTTCAATTGGGTGGGCCAAAACTTTACATCCCTGGGGGAATTCAAAATATCATTCCGAATAATGGTTTGAAAAACATAACAGAGCCAGTTGTGATCTGACCTGTTGCACAGCTCCTAGTGACAAACACAAAAGTTATTCCCTGGAATTATAACAAGATTGTCATGACATACAAAGGAAAAGAGATAGTTGAGAAGTTGATGAAATGGGGGGCTTGACTCGCTCTGGAAGGTGCTACTCACCAGAGGAATTGAGAAAATCTAAGCAAGCCAAGGAAAGTCACTTTCCACTGAAAGAACTCGTTGCAGAAAAAGAAGCGGAGGAATTCCTTAAGAAGATGAAAATGCAAGACTACTCAATCATTGATCAACTAAGGAAAACCCTGCTCATATTTCTTTGTTATCTCTTCTTTTGCACTCGGAAGAACATCGCCGTGTGTTGATCAAAATTCTTTACGAGGCATATGTCTCAGAAAAGACAATGGTGAATCAGCTAGAAAAAATGGCTGAAACATTCTTTGAAGTAAATAGAATTACTTTCAGCGATGATGATTTTCCTGAGGAAGGGGATGGGCATAATACAGCTTTGCATCTTATGGTCAAATGTGAAGGACATTATGTGAAAGGCGTCATGATTGACGGAGGCTCAAGTGTAGATGTATGACCTCTTTCTACTCTACAACATCTGAACATTGACATTAATAGAACTCGAACTAGTAATGTCAGCATCAGAGCTTTTGATGGTTCAAAAAGAGACACTATTGTGGAAATCAAACTCACCATGACAATCGGCCCGGTAGATTTTAACATTGTCTTTCAAGTGTTGGATATGAAAACTTCCTATAATTTTCTTCTAGGAAGACCGTGGATCCATATGGCTAGAGTTGTACCATCCACCCTACATCAAATGGTTAAATTCGAGTATGATAGGCAAGAAATTGTTATTCATGGGGAAGACGACCCATCAGACTATAAAGACCCGTCCATTCCATGTATCGAGGCCAAGGAAGGATGTGAATCCATCATATATCAAGCGTTTAAGTTGATTGAGGTAGACCAAGTGGAAGAAGTAAAGCCAATTATGCATCCCCGTCTGTCAGCCACATCTGTGATGGTAGCTTCGCTGATTTTAAGGAATGGCTATGAACCAGGAGAAGGATTAGGGTCCTCTTTGCAGGGAATTGTGAACCCTATTGCTCCATTTTTGAAGAAAGATACCTTTGGTTTGGGTTTTAAACCAACGTCATCTGACATAGACAAAGCCAAGGCCCGCAAAATGAATGGTTCAAATTTGTCCAAACCAATCTCTCACATTGACTACTCTTTTGTCAAGCCACAATTTCAAGAAGCCCAAAATCCTTCTACTCAGGATGACATTGATGAAGTTTGCTAGAGTCCTAAGGAGATATTCTATGAGATCAATATGGTTCAAGTTGATGAGGGCCCCAGCCGTGCAAGTGTTCAACTGATTGGTCCAGATACCTCGCTCAACAACTGGTAAGCAACTCCTCTTCCCATCAGGAAGGAGTCTTAGTAGTCTGTTTTGCTGCTTTTTCTGTATTTGAATTATTTTAAGGGTTGTAATCTAGGTATTTTAGTTTAATTGCTTTGCTTTGATGTTAATCCTTCTATCCTTTCAAATTCAATGAAATGAAGTTCCAGTTTCATAGTAAAATTCTATCTTTTCATTTCCCTAATTTTTGTAATTTCTTATCATTTTCAGTTTCGTTAATGTTGGCTTTAAAAACATGACATACACGCGGAATTCATGCACAGATCTTAAAAAGTTGTCTAATCTCGAAATAATGAATCAAGAAGTTGAGTATGATGAATATGAGGCTTTTAAGGAAATAAAAAGGGAATTGGATCAATTTGAGAATAAGCCTAAGCCTAACTTATATGAACTGAGGCAATTAACCTGGGAAGTCCTGAAGAAACCAGAGAAATAAAAATAAGCATTCATACTGAACAAAAGACGAGAGATGCCATAATTCAAGTTTTGTCCGAGTACAGAGATATATTTGCTTGGTCATATGATGACATGCGGGGTCTGAGTGCCGATTTAGTTGTTCATAAGCTTCCCACATATCCTAATTTTCCACCAATCCAGCAAAAATAAAGGAAGTTTAAGACAGACATGAGTGATAAGATTAAAGAAGAAATCATGAAGCAACTAATCAGGGTTGTCCGATACACCACATGGTTAGAAGATGTTGTGTCGGTANAACAAAGCAAGTCCAAAAGACAATTTTCCCTTACCCAACATTCATATCCTTGTTGACAATTGTGCTAAACATGAGATCCAATCTTTTGTGTATTGTTATGCCGGATATCACCAAATTCTGATGGATGAAGAAGATGCAGAAAAAGACCGCCTTCACAACTCCATGGGGAACATATTATTATAGGGTCATGCCATTCGGTTTGAAGAATGTAGGGGCAACTTACATGAGGGCCATGACTACCATATTCCATGACATGATGCACAAAGAGATTGAAGTGTATGTTGATGATGTGATCATTAAGTCCAGAACACAAGATGACCACGTGCAAGACTTGAAAAGGTTCTTTGAAAGGCTACGAAGGTACAATCTCAAACTCAATCCAGCCAAATGTGCATTTGGAGTTCCTTCTGGGAAGCTTTTGGGTTTTATAGTTAGTCGAAAAGTCATTGAGTTGGATCCCTCAAAGATAAAGACCATTCGAGAGCTGCCTCCCCCAAAGAATAAAAAGAAGTCATGAGTTTACTCGGGAGGTTGAACTACATCAGTAGGTTCATCGTGCAAATACATGTGAGCCTATTTTCAAATTGTTGAAAAAGAACGCTGCTATCAAGTGGACAGATAAGTGCCAAGAAGCTTTTGATAAAATCAAGGAACATTTCTCAAATCCCCCTGTTTTGGTTCTGCCGGGACCTGGTAGGCCTCTGTTTCTATATCTGTCAGTAATGGATAGTTCTTTTGGTTGTGTTCTGGGTCAACATGATGCCATAGGAAAAAAGGAACAAGCAATCTATTATTTGAGCAAAAGGTTCACCACTTATGAGGCCAAATACACTCTTTTGGAAAGAACATGTTGTGCCTTAACCTGGGTCACTCAGAAGCATAGGAATTATCTTTTGGCCTATACAACTTACCTCATATCCTGAATGGATCCCCTGAAGCACATCTTTCAGAAGCCGAAGCCAACTGGTAGATTGCCAAAGTGGAAAATCCTGCTCAGAGAGTTTGATATTGTTTATGTCACTCGTACTGCCATGAAGGCACAACCTTTGGCTGATTATCTAGCAGAAAACCTGGTTGATGATGAGTATGAATCTTTGAACACATATTTCCCAGATGAAGAGGTTAATTTAATTGAAGGAAGTCCAAGATGACATTCAAACTTGGAAACTATACTTTGATGGGGCTGTCAACATCAAAGGCGTAGGGATTGGGGAAATTCTTGTATCACCTACTGGGCAACATTACCCTGCCTCGGCGCGACTTCATTTATTCTGTACAAACAACATGGCAGAATATGAATCTTGCATCATGGGTCTAAACATGGCAATAAACCTAAATGTGCATGAATTGTTGGTGATGGGAGATTCAGATCTGTTTATTCGGCAGGCTCAAGGTGATTGGGAGACTCGAGAGATCAAGCTCTTTCCATATAGACAATGTGTGGAAGATCTTAGCAAAAGGTTCAAGTCCATTGAGTTCAGGCACATTCCCAATTTTCACAATGAATTAGTTGATGCCTTGACCATCCTGGCCTCAATGCTCCCATATTCGGGTAATACTCACATTGACCCATCAGAAATTCAAATTCGGGATCAACATGGTTATTGCAATACAATTGAAGCAGATCTAGATGGTGAACCATGGTACCGTGATATCAAATAGTATCTGAAAACAAGAGAATATCTNATCCTATACAAAAGAACTCCGGATTTGAATTTGTTGAGATGTGTGGATGCCAAAGAAGCTGAAATCATTATGAATGAGGTGCATTCGGGAGTTTGTGGTCCGCACATGAATGGATATGTTCTAGAAAAGAAAATCCTTCGGGGAGGATATTATTGGCTTACTATGGAACGAGATTGCTTTCGTTTTGTTCGCAAGTGCCACCAGTGTCAGATTCATAGTGATTTGATTCACTCGTCTCCTTTAGAGTTATATACTATATCAACTCCTTGGCCTTTTGTTGCTTGGGGAATGGACGGAATTGTCCCAATCGAGCCAAAAGCTTCAAATGGGCACAGATTCATCTTGGTTTTAATTTATTACTTCACCAAATGGGTGGAAGCTACTACATTGAAGGCAGTCACCAAGAAAGCAGTAGTAGACTTTGTTAACTCTAACATCATCTGTCGTTTCGGTATTCCAAAAACCATTATCATAGATAATACTGCTAATTTGAATAGTTATCTGATGAAGGAGGTATGTGAACAATTTAAAATTGAGCATCGCAATTCTACTCCTTACCGACCCAAAGCTAATGGAGTTGTTGAAGCTGCGAATAAGAACATCAAGAAGTTTCTTAGGAATATGGTGCAAGGGTCTAGACAATGGCACGAGAAACTGCCTTTTGCTCTTTTGGGATACCGGACAACTATCCATACATCAGTTGGCGCAACGCCCTACTTGTTGGTTTATGGCACTGAAGCGGTCATACCTACTAAAGTTTAGATTCCCTCTCTCTGAATCATTGTTGAAGCAGGGATCGAAGACATTGACTGGGTCAAGTCCCGATTGGAATAATTGAGTTTAATTGATGAAAGCGTTTGGCGGCAGTTTGTTTTGGTCAATTATACCAACAAAGAATGGCATGCGCTTACAACAAGAAAGTGCGCCCAAGACAATTTGAGGTAGGACAACTTGATTTGAAATGTATCTTTCTGCACCAAGAAGAAGAAAGGAAAGTTCGCCCCAAATTGGCAAGGTCCTTACCTCATCAAGAAAGTATTGTCAAAAGGAGCTCTACACTTGGAAGATATAAAAGGAAAGGTGACTCATATATCCGTTAAGCAGATGCAGTCAAGAGATACTATGTCTGACATGCCTCTGTTGGGGGAATTTTTATACTTAGCATTCTCAGGTTGGGATGACGAAAGGCTATCATTCTCGCTACCCAAACACTGGTCAACCCTAGTTATCCCTTTGAAGCCTTGTTTATATTTATTTGTTTTCCCCTCTTTTGGAACAAATGTACATATTTAAAAAAATCAAATCAAAAAAAGATTTCAAAAAAAATCATCAAAACAATGTTAATTGAACTACGTCCGACCTGATTCCAAAAGGATACGTAGGAAGCCTCACTCTGGGGTTCGGTCACACTAAAAATCCACATTTCCCAGTATTCAAAGAAACTGGGGCATGATTTTATTTTATCTTTCGACGGTTTTTCCGTCAAAATAGTTCTAAAAGTTGTAATTCATCTGAATAGTTCTTTTTACCTTTCCCTTTTAAGACCTTCTGATCAACTTTCGAGGATGATAAGTTGGTATATTACGGTGATGCCTCAGCCATTGTAAAGAGAGAAAAATAAAATGAGAGAGTCTTATTGGTGAAAACCCTCACAGGCACCATAAGGCAATAATGAGTTGAGAGAAAAACAAAATGAGAGAGGTCAATCGATGAAAACCCACAAAGGGCATTGTTGATCGATTTAGGCTTTCATACATCCCGGCACAAGCATGGTTAAGACAAAGAACTCAGTTTCAAAGTGAAGTTTATAACAAATTTTGAGAATTAGACGGTTCAGATGGATCGGGAATCCAGTCCAAAGTGCATGTCATGTTCATTGAAGTCAGCATATTCCTCCAGATAAGTCCTTTTTATTTTTATCTTTCTTCTCCAAAAGGTACACTTCTAGATTAAGTTGTAATACCTATTAGTTCACCTTCTTGTTTTCTTTCGTACTATTCTTTATGAGTCCCTTTCAGTCTAATTTTGTCAAAGTAAAGAAAAGAAAAGGCCGCAAAATTTCAGTCTAATTTTGGGCATGAACAGCATGGGCAAAGGCATAAAGCCATCTTTGATTTTCCCTGATGAGCAAAAGGCTTGAAGGACTGAACAATGTGTCAAGGGTCAACAAAATTTACTCAGTTAAAAGTTGTTTTGGGAGAAAGGCTGTTTGCACCACAAACACAAATGGGGATAGGCGCAAAATAGGCAGGTTTTGATGTTGAGAAATAAGATCTCTAGAAAGTAAAGACAGAATCACTCGGTAATTCGAACGATCATTGAGAGAGCCAGTTTCTAACAAGTGCAATGGACACTAGGTCAAGTTGCCCAAGAGATCAAAGCCACAAACTGACCACCATTTTAAAACTAACAAATCTTTCTTTGTTCAGAACAGGAATAGAACAATTTTAGAAAATAGTTCGTGGAAGGACGAACATCACCAAGTGAAGTTCTCAAATCCTTGATTTCCTTCTAATATACATGAAATCATGTTATTTTTAGTTTCATTATAGGGAATACCCTATCTTTACCTCAGGGTACTACATCCCCAATTGAATTACTTATTGCCAACATAGGGTACGACATTCCCTAGCAACATTTCAGAGTACCACGAGCCTCATTTTGTTGCAAACATAGGGTACGCCATTCCCTAGTAGCATCTCAGAGATCCACTAGCCTCATCTTATTGCCAACACAGGGTATTACATCCCCTGGCTGCATTACTTTTTGCCAATATAGGGTACGACATTCCCTAGTAGCATCTCAAAGAGTCACGAGCCTTATCTTATTGCCAACACAGAGTACTACATCCCCTGGTTGCATTACTTTCTGCCAACATAGGGTACGACATTCCCTAGTAGCATCTTAGAGCGCCACGAGCCTCATTTTATTGCCAACATAGGGTACGACATTCCCTAGTAGCATCTGAAAATGCTACAAGCCTTATTTTATTGCCAACACAGGGTACTACATCCCTTGGTTGTATTTTTCATTTCTAACATAGGGTACGACATTCCCTAGTAGCATCTCGAATTAGCACGAGCCTTATCTTATTGCCAACACAGAGTACTACATCCCCTGGCTGCATTACTTTTTGCCAACATAGGGTACGACATTTCTTAATAGCATCTTAGAGTACCACGAGCCTCATCTTATTTCTAAAAAAAGTTATTACATACTTTGATTTCCTTATATCATGTTAACATACGGTACGACATCCCCTATTATTTAAAAAAAGCCCATTTCTCTTTCAATTCTTCATTTTGCAATAGCTAAGATAATCTAACGACCCGACCGGTTGTTTTGAGCTCTAGCGCGTCGTTCAACGGTTTGAGGCCATGAGCAGCTTCATTTTAGGTGTTATGACTTGTAGGTGTGGTCGGAATTGAATTTTGAGAAGTTCGGGGTCGAATTGGAAAGAAAGTTCTCATTTCGGAAGCCTTAAGTTGGAAGAATTGACTAAGATTTGGATTTTTGAGTAAACAGCCTCAGAATCAGGATTTGAAGGTTCCAGCAGGTTCGTATGATGATTTCGAACTTGGGCGTATGTTCGGAACGAGTTTTGGATGACCCGGGAGCGTTTCAGCGCGTATTGTAGAAATCAGCATTTTAGAATAATTACATAAGTCTAGGTTGAAGTGCATTTCAGTGATATTGATATCTGTTTGGGATTCCGAGTCTGTGAATAGCTCCGTATGGTGATTATGGAGTTGAGTGCGTGATCAGAAGTGAATGCAGAGATCCGTAGGTCATTTTGAAGTCATTTGGCTAAAGATAGAAATTTGAAGGTTTTTGAGAAATTCGACAAGAAGTGGAAATTTTCATATTGGGGTAAGAATGTGATTCTGAAAGTTGGAGCAGGTCTGTAATGTTGAGTGTGACTTGTGTGCAAACTTTGGGGTCACCGGACGTGATTTGATAGGTTTCGGCATCGGATGTAGATGTTTGAAATTTCAAAGTTCATAAAGCTTGAATTGGAGACCGATTCATGGTTTCGGCGTTGTTTGATGTGATTTGAGGCCTCGAGCAGGGCAGCGGTATGTTATGGGAATGATTCGTGCAGTTGGACGGGGTTCTGGGGGCCTCGGGTGTGTTTCGAGATATCGGATCGTTTTTCCCTATTTTGTTGTTGCTTTTTTCTGGTGCCACTGTTGAGCATCGCGATCGCGGTCATTGGTATGCGATCATGAAGAGGAAATTTGGAGGGCTGTTGTGTTGACTAATGCAAACGCGGTGAAGGGAGTGCGAACGCGGAGGCCTGGGCTGAGACTACTACACGAACGCGGGGATTGGTATGCGAACGCGTAGAAGGAACCTAAGATCTGGGCCAAGGGCTGTTTGGCCTATGCGAACGCGGGGAGGGGACCGCAAATGCGGAGTGTTAGCTCGAGGAAGCTATGCAAACGTGTGCGGAGGTATGCGAACCCGAAGAGTAAAATTGTGGGCCTGAGTTTCTGGGCTTCGCGAACGCGGGGGCACAGACGCGTTCACGATGAAGGCCGTTTCTGGGCAGTGAAGTATTTTAAAACGGGTTTTGGCCATTTCTTCTCATTTTTCTCTTGTTTGGGCGATTTTTGGAGAGCTTCAAGTGGGGATTTTCGTCATCTATGTCAAGGTAAGTTGTTTTTACTCATTCAAAGTTAAATACAAGGTTTATACATGGATATGAACATGAAAATTTGTGGAAAAGTTGGGAATTTTGAAGAAAAACCTAGAATTTGCATTATTGAATTTTGACCACGAATTTAGGCATAAAATTGAGAGTTAATTATACATTTGAATTCGTGATGCTATGGGTAATCTTTATCTTTGAAAAATTTAGGAATCCGGGCACGTGGGCCCGAGGGCAATTTTGTCAACTTTCCGATCAGAGTTAGGAATTTATATGAATTGAATTGTTATAAGTTTAGGGTATATTTTCATTGGTTTGCCCGTTATTTGGATAGTTTTGGGACGTTGTGCATCAACGTGAGTCATCGGAAGGGCTTGGAAGCGAGTTGTGAATCTTCGGAGCGAGGTAAGTCTCCTTTCTAACCTTGTGAGGAGGAATTGTCCCCATAGATGAACTAATTGAATATGTGCTACTATTTGTGGGGGCTACGTACGCACGAGGTGACGAGAGTCCGTGCGTAGCTACTATTATGCTTGTGTCTGGGTAGTTTAGGACCCACTAGCATGCTTTATGTGTTGTACTTGTAATTTTGCTAATGAAATTAGACTATTAAAATTATCGAACTAGTAACTGAATACCTACGAAGGTTAAAGTTTATTTTCTTATTCATCTAGAAAGGGAGTTGATTTTCCTTGGATAATTGTTTTCTTGATAAAGCATACTTTACTTGCCATACTTGTAGCCTTACTTTATAATATTTAAAACCCTATCGAACTTGGAAAATGAATTTCCAGAAAAGATTTAAATACTATCTTCGAGTCCATTAAAAAGAGAATTTTATCACTTCCTTGAGTAACTATTTTCCTGATAAAATATGAACTTCATGTGTGAATATGTGTATCTATGAGTACCTGAGTTGCATGTATGATTCGCGAGCAGGGTAACTCTATTATTATATATGATCATGTCGCATGATCGATTCGCGAGCGAGGTAATAGATGCATCTATGGTTCGAACCGTTCGACCCTTCGGCAGTGCACATTTTATTATTGTTGGTTCGCATCGTTCGACCCTCGGTATTTCTTGCGCATGATATTTACAGCGTACTTGCTGTGATTTTTACCTGATTACTGGCCTGGAATATATAAATTGTCAACTGAAATGACGAAGATTTAAAATTTTAAATGTGAAAGAAGTTGTTATTTCCTGTCACTACTTATTAAATTGCCTATGATATCCATGCTTAGTGTCGCCCTTGATTTTATTAAATTGACCTCTAGCAAGTGTCAAAATTCGACCTCTCGTCACTACCTCTTCGAGGTTAGGCAGGATACTTACTGAGTACACGTTATTTTCGTACTCATGCTACACTTGTTGTGAATTTTTATAGCATAGGTACTTTCATAGCTAGTGGCTCTGCTTGACACATTGATGTGGCTAACTTGGAGACTTAGACGAGCTGCACCATCCTAAGACGACCCGCAGCCGGTAGAGTCTCCCTCAGATTGTACTTCATTTTAAATTCCTTGTCCAGTTTGTATTTCGAGTAAGTATTGTAGTACATGTATAATTCTTAGATAATTGCTCATGCACTTGTGACACCGGGTTCTGGGATGAGTTTGGAATATATTTTATTAAATGGATTGTTAAACCATTACTTATTTAGCGGATTTTTATTCAATTATCATGTAATGAAATGAAAAGTATCAAATTTCAAAAAGCTAAAATAGGAATCTAATTCAACTATTTAATTATTGTCTTGCCTGACAGTGGTGTCCGGCGCCATCACAACCTTAATAGATTTTGGGTCGTGACAACTTGGTATCAGCACTAGGTTCCCTTAGGTTTCACGAGTCATGAGCAAGTCTAGTAGAGTCTTGTGGATCGGTACGAAGACGTCTGTACTTATATTTGAGAGGCTACAGGGTTGTTAGGAGTACTTCCCTTCTTGATTCCTCATCGTGCGATTTGATTCCCTTTAAGGCTTATGCCTACGTTCCTTCTTACTCAATCTTACACGTCGTAAAGTGCTTGCTACGAATCGGGAATTTGAGGAATGGTAATGGTACTACAGATATGGTGTGTGATGTTTTTCCATACGTAGTTGGTTGGGGCTATTGTCGCCGCTCTGCGGAAGGATAATATGTTGTTTCAGCTCAGTAGTTGTATTTCTGAGGGCTTTGAGGCTATGCTCAGGTTGTTATAATGCTTATGATTGGTCACCACACGGTATTGACGTGGTGATAGGAAGCTTGCCCATGTGTTGGGACGATGAATGACTTGGAAGGAGGTCTTCTCAAAGCGTGATTTTGAGATTTCAATATTTTATTTCCAGTGGAGGAAAGGCAATTGGACTATAAATGTGCATGAACGGGTTGATAAAGTAATAAGACTTGGCATTTTCAAGTAAGGTGGAACATTCATCGGTGATGTGATATCGTCGTCTTTGATCGAGTAGAATATGTTGAGTTCGCCGGTGTTATAGTTTCTTCGGTTGCATTGGGTCAGAGTGTTGTGAAGTGATATTGAAGAATCGGTTGTTAGAGGTCGTGGTGTGCGGTGGTTCAGGAATGAATAGATATTTCCAATGTGGGCGACTCAAGAAAGATGATCTTCGGAAAGGTTTAAGGTTGTGGTGATTTGCTGGTTTAAGTGCTACAGAGGATGAAACTGAATTGAGGCAACAACTGGGTAGCATACGATGAAGGAAGATATGTGAGAACTGCTAGGCAGTGGTTCCCTTTCTAGGAGACTAGGTGTAAGAAGCGAAAGTCTGGTTGTTGCTTAAAGGAGTGAGTTTAACTAAAGTGGGAGAGGGGCAGCGTAGCATATGAATTCTATGGTAAGATAGATGCTCATCTTGAGAAGAACTTTGGACTGATTTGAGGATTTTAGTGGACAGTGATTGGGTCCACGGGCTTAAATTGAAATGTTGGTTATTACGGCGGAAGATCGGATGCGATGGAGAAGGGGGTTGTCTGACTTGAAGAAGGATGCAATATAGTGGTGAAGTGGAAGATATTTTCGCGCATTTAGTTGATGTCCATAAGGAGTGAACGGACTGGTGCAGTTGGTGAATGGGGACGGGCTTAGGATGGAATATTGAGGTAGTAGAAATTGTTCCCCATGCAGCAACGTGGGAAGATGTCGGCCTGTAATTTCCACATGTGGGTTATCTCCTGTGAGAAGGTTAGCAGTTGTGTGGTTGGAAATTTTCTGTGTGGAATTCTAGTGGCTATTCGGTAGGAGGTCAAATATGTGAATGATGCTAGAGAATTTGAGTGTTTGTGGAATGCTAACAGGAGAATTTAGAAGAATTTGACGGGTTGGTTGAGCAAGATCACGTCAGCAATGAAGAAATAATTTGGTGGGGTCTAGAGTGGTGCAAAGGGTAGCTTCAGGCTAAGTGGGAGAGTCCCACCGCCTGCAATTGGGTTGCAGGATTATCTTCTCATAGGTTTACGGATTATCGACGTATTTTCAAGTTATTACAGCTAAGGGGAAAGGAGCAAAATGGTAATTGCGTATGGGATTTGATAAATGTGTGCAAAACTTGACCCTATTGGACCAGGGTTGGCCTTATTGAATCAGGTTTAGGCTTTGGAAAGATTCAGGATTTATGCTTAGTACAGAAGTAATTTACAAGGAAAGGGATTCCGTCGAGTGCTTTATCAAGATGGGTGTTCAGGTGCCAGCGAAGTCGTAGAGTTGATTATATTCGGGACCAAGCCAGAGTGGGTGACTCTCAACGATGGTTCCAATTAATTCAAAAGGTTAAGAATGCGGTGTTTGAGGGTTTCAAGCCCGTAGCATGGTTAAGAATTTGGCTTTTTGCAGCAGACCGCGATAGGAGGCTCGGAGTGTTCCATGTTATCTTCGGCTTGCGATGCAGCATTGGAGGGTATGAGATGACCCGCGGGATTTGAGACAGTGTGGTCTCGTGATACAAAGTCACTCGAGAGGAGAGTGGACTTGGGTTCACAATGTTTTTGGATGAGGCTATTGTTACTTCTAAGTCAAGTAAAGGATAAGTTGGAAGAAAATAGATTGGTTAACCATGGTTGAAATGGAACATGTACGGCAGTGATCAGTTCCTTCAGCGTGATTAAGTTATGCATGTGATTTGTGACGGTATGTGCGAGGCTTGTTGGTCGTCGTGATAGATTTTATTTGGAAGCATTCAAGCACTATGGCCTATCATGGGTGGGCGGATCCCGGAAGGGTTATGGTGGTATAGACTACTACTTAAGGATTTGCATGTATTGTGATTGTGGGAATTTACTCGTGTGTTGTGGTGGTTCTCTTGAATTGAGGTAAGTAAAAGGTTTCTATATGATGAAGTGTTCACCCTATTAATGGTTCAGAAGTTATGATGGAATTCTTGCGCTATCTCATATTGGCAGGTTAGGTGCGGTAAGCAGTATGTAACTGCAAGTAAGGATCGAGGTTGTGGTTCGGTGTCGACAAGGATTTCATGAGCTCGGATGAGCAAGAAAAAGGAATTTGGATGTTTAGAGTAAGCTAGTGTTGTCTTCAGTGTCGCCTGAGATCAGTGTTTGGTGAAAGAGGATTTGCATCCTGGTTATGGGTTCTTGATTTGCTTTACAGCGTTAGTGTGGCCAGTGGTGGATGTGCAGACTTGCTACCTTGTGTTGAAGGTCATGGGAGCGTGACCACGGGATGATCGTATGAGTATGACATGTAGTCACCTAATGGATTGAAGTTTTGGACTGGTATAAATAAGTGTAATATTGCTTATTTGAGAATTTATGCCTGGAAGGCGTTCGGTTCATTTGGTTATGGATTGTGGGGTGTTTGTCCTGGCTATGATGGTTGTTCTTGCATATTATGAGAGGAAGTGGGTTAATATGGACCCAGGTAAGGCTATCAGTCTAGTGCAGTGCGAGCAGAATCGGTTTGAGGGTTGTGAAGGATTCAAATATGATTATGGGCTCTATATGAGTCAGATGTGTTCATTTCAGTATAGCGCTTCTCATAGAGGGGTATTAGAACATTAGATGTTGTTCCATCTCCGTCCATTTCATGTAATATTATGATTGTGCCGTGTGAGTTGTGAAATGGCTTGATAGTTTCTTATGTGTTGAGATTTCGCGTTGTGATGATGTTATGGGAGAAGGATAGCTCTTGAGATTTATAGTACATATATATATGTCGCACCTCATCTGTGCTTGAGTTTTGTAGCGTATGCCTCTATCAATTTCTCTAGGATGGTATTATGCACTTAGCGTACTTGTGACCGATATTCGATATTTTGTGGTAATGAGCAATTTAGCTCGGTGTGTATCTCCTTATGTGAATTTTATGGGTGGATCAGATGGCACACCGCCACGGTTATATTACTTGGATCGGGTTGCGCGCCACATCAGTGCAATGTTGAGTACAGTCCCCTATATTTATTTTTCTTGTGTTTTACTTTCTATTTTCTGAGGAAAGTTCATATTAGTTGCGGGAGTCGAGTAGTCCCTTCCTGAGTCATTTCCTTATCTATCGTGTTCGAGTTGTAGCCTATTGGCGCATTGTGGCATCATGTGAAACTGTTGGTCATGTCTGTGGTGGCTTGTTTTCTGAGCAGTTCATACTGGGTGAGACGAGATTTATCGGATCAGGGATCAGTGCGACAAGATTGTGTGAAGTATATTAAAGAACAAATACCATTAGTTGGTTCGTAATGAGGTGATGATTCTAGGCAAGAGAAGAGGTTCAATGATTGGTTGACTCTGCAGTTGGTTGTAAACTTCTACACATATCCTCTGTTGTGGTGGTATCGTAAGCGTATAGCAGGACCTATATAGAAGTCATGAGGTGCATTGGGAGCATCAGATTTGTGGAATTTTGGGTATTAAGGATCAGGGAATGTCACTGTGGTTAGATGATGAATTATGCGGTGCATGGTGCTAATTCAGCAAAGGTATGCAGTCATGTTCTGGTACATTATGTGGTAGTTAATACGGTGTTAATACATTGGAAACAAGCCTAGCAGAGGATTTTGAATGTTGAAAACCTGGTTCTAAGGCCCATTTTCCAAAATAAAAGAGAATATCTTCATAATTGTTTGAGAAAGTGTACTCAACTGGGTTGCGGTAGCACGGGCAGGTGCACGAAGTGTTAAACAGTGATTTTAGATAACTCCAGAAGAGTCCTTAGCACATTCAAGGACGAACGTTTGTTTAAGTGGGAGAGAATGTAACGACCCGACCGGTCGTTTTGAGCTCTAGCACGTCGTTCAGCGGTTTGAGGCCATGAGAAGCTTCATTTCAGGTGTTATGACATGTAGATGTGGTCGGAATTGAATTTCGGGAAGTTCGGAGTCGAATTGGAAAGAAAGTTCTCATTTCGGAAGCCTTAAGTTGGAAGAATTGACTAAGATTTGGATTTTTGAGTAAACGACCTCAGAATCAGGATTTGAAGGCTCCAGCGGGTTCGTATGATGATTTCGGACTTGGGCGTATGTTCGGAACAGGTTTTGGATGACCTGGGAGCGTTTCGGTGCATATTGTAGAAGTCAGCATTTTAGAAGAATTTCATAAGTCTGGGTTGAAGTGCATTTCAGTGATATTAATGTTCGTTTGGGATTCCGAGTCTGGGAATAGCTCTGTATGGTGATTCTGGATTTGAGAGCACAATCGGAAGTGAATTCGAAGGTCCGTAGGTCATTTTGAAGTCATTTGGCTAAAGATAGAAATTTGAAGTTTTTGAGAAATCCGACCGGAAGTGGAAATTTTGATATCGGCGTCAGAATGCGATTCCGAAAGTTAGATCAAGTCCTTAATGTTGAATGTGACTTGTGTGCAAAATTTGGGGTCAATCGGACGTGATTTGATAGGTTCCGGCATCGGATGTAGAAGTTTGAAATTCCAAAGTTCATAAAGCTTGAATTGGAGAGCGATTCGTGGTTTCGGTGTTGTTTGATGTGATTTTAGGCCTGGAGCAGGTCCGTGGGATGTTATGGGACTGAGTCGTGCGATTGGGCGGGGTTTGGGGAGCCTCGGGTGTGTTTCGGGGTAATATCGGATCACTTTTCCCTATTTTGTTGTTGATGTTTTCTGGTGCCACTAGTGTGCATCACGATCGCAGTCGTTGGTATGCTATCGCGAAGAGGAAATTTGGAGGGCTACTGGGTTGGATTATGTGAATGCAGTGAAGGGAGTGAGAACGCGGAGGCCTGGGCTGAGACTACTACGCGAACGCGGGGCTTGGTATGCGAACGCGTAGAAGGAACCTGAGATATGGGACAAGGGTCGTTTGGCCTATGCAAACGCGGGGAGGGTCCCGCGGACACGGAGTGTTGGCTCGAGGAAGCTGTGAGAATGCGTTCGCAGGTATGCGAACGCGAAGAGTAAAATTGTGGGCATGAGTTTCCTGGCTTCGCGAATGCGGGGGCACAGACGCGTTCGCGATGAAGGCCGTTTCTGGGCAGTGAAGTATTTTAAAACAGGTTTTGGCCATTTCTTCTAGTATTTCTCTTGTTCTGGCGATTTTTGGAGAGCTTCAAGTAGGGATTTTCGTGAAAGTATTGTAGTACATGTATAATTCTTAGATAATTGTTCATGAACTTGTGACACAGGGTTCTGGGATGAGTTTTGTTATTAAATGGATTGTTAAACCATCGTTACTTATTTAGCGGATTTTTATTCAATTATCATGTAATGAAATGAAAAGTATCAAATTTCAAAAAGTTAAAAGAGGAATCTAATTCAACTATTTAATGATTGGCTTGCCTGACAGTGGTGTCTGGTGCCATCATGACCTTAATGGATTTTGGGTTGTGGCAGATAGTTTATTTTGTTTTTAATAACTCACAAAAATTTCCAAGTGCAAACTGGGGCCGAAAATTTTGTTTGCTTTGTTTGTTTGTGATGACTTGTGGGTTTTTCTGCAAAGATCGGATTGGATGTGCAAAAAAAAAAAAAAGATTCCAGCTCTTGCCGGAGAAAATAGAATTTTTTATCTCAATACCAGTCGAACCAGCCTTGACATAATGCATGCTGAGACATATGGTCCAGATCCATCTTTCCATCATCTGATCAAGAAACAAGCATGCAAGAATATTTCATAGTTTGTTGCATCGAGGGCATCAAGTTTCAGTCTAAAGTCAATGAAGGAAGCAAGTCAAGAATCAAGACAAGACTCCAGATGGCATTTAGATAGGAATTTTGTAACTCTTAGATTTCAAGAGTATGTAATTTTTCTTTTCGTTTTGATATAATAGTAGGAACCGCAGATCGGAACCTCGACGGAACTTCGCTCGACTCTCCATCTAAGCATACTCTATCAGTCATTTCCACTTGGACTACACGTGACCTGATTCCCTTATAATCCGGGATATGTAGGCTGCCTAAAACCAAGGCTCGGTCGCATCTTTTTCTTCTATCTTCTTTTACTTTTCAAATAATAGTGAGGCCAAAAATTAGTCACCGTGTTTATTTTCTTTGCCTAAAAAACTCTTCATGTTTCTGAGCAAAGAGGGGCATGCTGTGAACAACTAATTTTTTACCACACCCAAATTCTATACTATTTTGGTGTAAATATTTCTTTTAGGTCTAATCTTAATAATTTAAATTTTTATCTTACTCTTAACAGATTTTATTTAAGAAAATTAAAAATTACAAAAAAATATTCACATTCTTAGAATATAAGATTTGTTCCTATGTTTAAATAGAAGAAAGTTTAAAGTTTGAAGTTTATATATATATATATATGTGTGTGTGTGTGTGTGTGTGTGTGTGTGTGTGTGCGCGCGCGCGCGCGCGCCCGCGTGTGTGTGTGTGTACATGTGTGTTTTATCTTTTTTTATTCAATGAAAAAAAAGGTTAGGAAAAGTTAAATTTAAAAAAAAACTAATGAAAAAAGAATTAAAAGAAAAAGAAGAGAGATAATAAAGTACACAAACAAAAGCTAACTGATCTCTAATCTCCCAAAACCCCCCACTACTCACGTCCCTTCTCCATTTCCCCCATTTACCTTAAAATTAACCCACACATCTGCTATACCATAAAGCATACCCACACATCCATATAACACACATTGACATAAAGGAAGAGGGGAGGAAGTCTGGAAAAGAAAAAAAACTAACGGAAAAAATAGAAAAAGAAGGAAAGAAAGAAGAAAAGAAGTCAGAAGAAAAAGAGGAGAAAAAAGACGAGAAAAGAGAGGGATAAAAAGTAAGATAAGAAAGAGGACAGAAGGCAGAACGCAAAAGAATCAGATAGAAAAAGTTCGGAATCGAAAATCGAAGTATCTTTCGTGGTTTTAAATTCACAGGTTCAACTCAGCAGATTGTAGATATTTTTTTTTTTTGTAAAATCTTACAAAAGGTAACACTCAATCTCCTTTATAGTTTAATATAATGTATAACTGATTGTATGATGTTAGTTTATTTAAATTCAATTATTCTTTTGCTTTCTTTTGTATTTTTAAATAGCGTCAATTTCTTCTTGTTATTTATATATGTATATGTATGTTTGGAATTTAAAGAATCATACTAATCTTGAATCTGCTCCTAACTTTTAATCCTTAGTTCTAATCTATTCTTTTGACATAATTCACGTGAAATATTAGATCATAGATTGTTTATAAAATTGTTTAAAGGTTTTTGTCAATAAAATACTTCTTTGGTAAAATTCTATTTAATGTGTGAGTTTATTGCTTTTGGTTTTGGTTATCAACGTTCTGGTGCAAATCCTTACAAATCTGTTAGATCCTTATTCTTTATTTGGGATTAAAACTTATTCTCTTTTAGTTTTTTTTTCTCTTTCCTCGAACTAGTATTTTGCAAACTAGTATTCTGTATAAATAATTTTAGTGATAAATTTGATGTAAGTTAGTTTACTTACTTTACATAATTTTTTTTGTTAAAAAGAAAAACAAATTCATATAATATTAGTATAGTGCAGATTGCATGGATTTGGTTAAGATCCATCAGTTAAAAACAATAAAGTTAGTTTTGTTTAAAGTTAGATTTTTTTTATTGTTTTCAACGTAAATTGTTTTTAACGTAAACATCATTCAAATTCATCATTCAGTTGGTCTGTGCCAATGGATGATGATTCATATTTTTACGTGTTCTTGTTCGATTATTTTGTGATTGTTTGTCATATCTCTTGATTTTAAGTATTGTCCATGTTTGCATATTTATATCATTCTATTTTTATGCTCAAATAAATTTAAGACTATTAATTTTTAGTTTCGTTAAACAAGCATGTATGGGATGATTAAAAGTCAGTTAAATACTATGTTTCCTTGTTTTTATTTTTAGGTTTCCTGTGCGTACTTACTAATTTGAGTGTTATACAAGAATAATTATTTTTCTTTGTTATTGTTTGTCCAAGAATTTTATTTAAATAGTTTTTATTAAACCTTCTTTGTTTTAGTTAGAATTTTTGCTAAATAATGTCATTTTAATAAGTTCATTAATTTGATAATAATAAAACAAAAAGAGTGGTAATTTTTTTAGGTAGCAAAATGAATAACGAACTAATTGAGGACTTGTCGCAATAAATAAAATAATAATAAAAATATACAAATATATGTATCGAACATGAAAGAGACAAAATAATTGAAATACTTTAAAATACTAGAAAAACTTTAAATGTGCTTTCAATAAAAGGATCATGTGCGCATTCCATCATCTCGGTGCCTTTAAATTTAAAATAATTATGTTTTAACCATGTGTACATTCCCGTACCTTGGTTTATGTAACGACCAGGTTGGTCGTGTTGAGATTTAGCACCTCAATCCCCTAATAACTGCTTTCCCCACTTTTATATCTGCTTATGGGACTTGTCAGAATGATTAGTTGCGAAATTTGGAGAGTTTTTGGACACATAGTCCTTATATATGAGTTTAAGCTTTAGAAATCGGATCGTAGTTGGAACTGAAGACGGATCTGGAATGGGATTCGGTCGACTCCGTTATCTCCGTTGGGTGATTTCGGAGTTAGGAGCGTGTCCGGAATGTGTTTTCGAGGTCTGTAGTGGATTTAGGCCTGAATTGGCGAAAGTTAGAATTTCGGTGATTTCGGCCGATAGGTGAAATTTTAATATTGGGCTCGGAATAGAATTCCGAGAATGGCTTTAGGTTTGTAGTGTCATTTATGACCTGTGTGTAAAATTTGAGTTCATTCAGACTAGTTTTGACGTGTTTCGGCATCGGTTGTAGATTTTGGAAAATTCATAAGTTCTTAGGCTTGAATCCATGCATAATTGGTGATTTTGATGTTATGTGATGTGTTTTGAAGGCTCTACTAAGTTTGGATAAGGTATTAGGACTGGTTGGTAAGTTTGGTTGAGGTCTCGGGGGACTCCGAGATGTTTCGGATGCTCAACGGGATGGGTTTTGAACTTAAAACCAGCTGAAGCATTGTTGGTGCTGGTGTTTCGCACATGCGGAAGGGGAGCCGCAGGTGCGGAGGGGGCCATCGCAGATGCGGAATTGGCCTGGGTCATCCAGGCTTGCAGGTGCGGCAAGAGTCCCCCAGATGCGGCCCAGTGACCGCAGGTGCGGTTCCAACCCACTTAAGGATTTTTCGCACATGCGATGTATTTTCTGCAGGTGCGGGACCGCAGGTTGGGTCTAAGGGGACACAGGTGCGGGATCGCTGGGCAGTTTATACCAAAATCCGAGGGTTTGAAATTCATATTTTCTAAAACGATTTGGAGCTCGGGATTAGGCGATTTTGAGTGGGTTTTGAAGAGAAGACTCATAGGTAACTATTTCTAACCTTAGTTCACTTGTATATCATTAATCTATAGTAATTTCTTCAATATAATCAATGAATTTGGGTGGAAAATCATGAAAATAGGAGGAAGGTTCTCCAAATAGAAATCTAAGAATTTAATGAGATTTTGACATCGGTTCTTTATGATTCTTGTTTGAGTGAGTTCGTGAGTGAATGGGTGTTATAAATTTGTAACTTTCACTCGATTCCGAGACGTGGGCCCGGGGGACTTTTTGGGAAATTTTCCTAATTTTGCGTATTAGCTTTGAACTAATTAGCTAGATTGATTTCTTACAATGATATTTACATTATACAATTGAATTGAATAGATTTGGGTCATTCAGAGTCGGGTACTCGTGACAAGAGCATGGTTTTGAGTTGAGTAGAGCAGTCAAGGTAAGTGGCTTGCCTAACTCTGTGTTGGGGACTTCCCCTTAGGTTGTTTTGATATTATTTGTTGTATGGGCGCCGTGTACGTGAGGTGACGAGTACGTGCACGGGCCATTGTTGCTAAAATTCCATTTTTCCTTCAATGCCATAAATCATTTCACTCTTATTTCACTGTTTAATGTGCTAACTGTATAGTTTAGATTAGGAAGGAACATGTCTACCTGTTTTACCTGAAATTCCTTTTTGATACTATGTGCACCATGTTTAGTCATATCCTGTGTTTTTCCTGTGACTTTTATCCTAAACCGTTTAAATAAACCTTATCCGGCATTCATTCGCATTTCATATTTAAATTTGGACTACGGACGTATCCTGGGAGCTTTCCCCCTGTACTGCATATTTAAATTGGGACTACGGACGTATTCTGGGAGCTTTCCCCTTGTAATGCATATTTAAATTGGGACTGTTGGTTGATTTCCCAATGCACACGCAAGTGTACGTGGTCGACAAGTAATACAGGATTT